>JARJHM010000426.1:0-278450 GCA_033356055.1 Carex pumila
ATCTCTTTCCTTCATATTTTACCAAGATAAATACTGTAAAATGATAAGATCAATACTCCATATCACCTCTCTATCATCTCTTCCTCCAGATTTTCACAAGATGAATACTGTAAAATCATAAGATAAATACTGTAAAATTAATAGATCAATACTCCATATCGCCTCTCTATCATCTCTCATCCATGTTGCCTCTCTCAGATCATTTCCTCATATCTCCTCCATATCGAAATTCAACAGAAATAAAGAAATAATTATGAGATCCCTTACTGCATCAAATCAAACAACAAATTCAAATAGAAGTTCAAAACAATGCTAGATCCATTACTGCATCAAATTAAACAGCAAATTAAACATAAATAAAGAAATAACTCACTAGATTTAAATTTCATCATGTTCTTCGTGAGATGCAATCGTAAGTAAATTTTAGTAGTTGCTTCCAAGTAAGATGATATCGTAATCAAATCTGTACATCTTCGTGTGAAATCAGGGTTAGATCCTAAACCTCACGATTTCTGCCTCTCCAAATCGAACTGACTGATTTCACCAGATTTGAAATGGAGGGGACAAGTTCGCCGGAGAAAGAGCGGGAGGTGGAGGTGTAGATGGGGTTGGAAAGGCGAGGGGAAGGAGGAAGATCAGACGAGACGAGATGATGAGATCAAGATTTTTTTTTATTTGAAAGCCCTTTAGAAAAGTTGGAGGCGGTTGTTTTAAATAAGAAAGTTAGAGGTGGACAGTTAAAAAAGAAAAGTTAGTGACAGTTTAAACCTGATCCAATCAACACTGTGGACAAATGGTGGACAAAGGTCTGTAGACCATAACCTTTTCTCATTTCTCAATTCTTAAACCAGAGGCATCTTTATGCTTACAAACTATATACACACGTCTTGATCTTATACAAGTTGTAAAAGGAAGAGATTAAACCAAAAGAAGTAAACAAAGAGGTGACTCAATAAAAGCTTGTACCAGCTTATGTATTTCTCTCTTACTCTCTTTTCATTATAGAGGTTGCTGAAAAAAATATCAAGAGTTCCAAATATCCCTCTTTTACATAATAGACCTCAGTACTTAACAAAAACATTGCTATTGATCTCTCTACTCAAAATAACTCAAAAATAGCTCAAATAGATTAGGCTGAAATGAGAAGAGACCCAACACCCTCAAATATTCTTCTATTCCTTTCTGTTCATAAACGCATAATAAAGCTGCCAACAAAGTTTGAACAAAAACTAATTGGTTACTTGGCAGAGATAAACAAGCACTTTAGACAATATCTATATCGTAAGCATTAACTTTTGTGTTATAACTATAATTATATGCATTGAAGTACCTTAATTATGTCACATAACTACATCAAGAAAATAGATGATTAATATTTTTGCCATCAGTACAGAAAATGCAATTTGGAGAACCTCTTCATTGCTCCTTTAGCAGATTATCCCTATATTCTATTATTGAGTGTAAGGCATAAAAATGCTGAAATTTCAATGACACTTTTAAAATTCATCAATGTATCCTTGAAAAGTTGAAATCCAAATGCCAAATTGCACTGTCATGATCATCAGCATCTTTTAGATCAACCGTAGTTTCTATATAAGTCATTTTTTTCTAACTTTTGAAACCAGTGGACCATTTTATTTTTTGTGCAATGATATATTTGTAGGTGTTTGGCCAGAATCAAAAAGCTTTGCAGATGATGGAATGGCTGATGTCCCAAGTGAGTGGAAAGGAATTTGCCAGAATGAGTTTGATGCCACCTTCACTTGTAACAAGTCTCTCTCTCTCTCTCTCTTTAAAACTTGAAAGTGGCTGTCAAGTGTTACATTCAATAAATAAAAGTTGTTTTACAACATTTGAAACATACCTCACAATCTGGTGTATCAGAACTTAGAAAAATAAATACATCAAAAAGCTGTTAGATAAGCTGAACTCTTAAACTATCAAATTAAATTTGTACCACACTCATGCATACTGAATCCATAACCTCGCATCTTGCACCACTCATTGTGCCAGCACTTCAGGACGGGTTTTCCCTTCCCCCAAAAACAACTTCATTGTGGTGTTTCCACAAATACCCAGCACGTTGAAGCAAAAAAAGTGGCCCAATTTTTCTTTACATACGTATCAGTTCCCTGCTGTGCCATATCAAAGGACAGTTCCCAAACCTGCTACGCCATGATCGCCTGGTGCATGATTCTGCATCCTAGGATTGATAGCACTGAATACCAAGTATATGTGGCAAACGGGCAAATGAATAATAGATGCAGTGCCGGCTCTATTGTGAACTCTATATTTAGAGATAGAGTTAGATCAGGAGCACCATGCTCAGAACTGGTGCCGCATCTCTAAGTGAAATTGTTGGGTAATGCAGTTTGGTATCCTGAGATACCAAGAGTGTTTCTCCCCAATAATCAAGCCAAAAAGACACGGCCATACTATCTCCCACTTGCCAATGAGTGTTCCAGTCAAAAACATGTTTTATTTTAACTAATAGGCCCCAAAAAGACGAACCTTGAGATGTCCAAAGTTTAGGGCCATGCATGTAATGTCTCTTCCATTTGATTTCTGTAATCACCACGGTCCAAAGCGCATGTGGCTCCGCGTAGGCCCTCCACCACCATCTTAGTACTAAAGCCACATTTCTAATCTCCAAGCCGGCTACCCTCATACTGCCCCAAACTTTAGGCAAGGAAACTATTGCCCAATTTGTTAGTGAGACTCCCTTCCTTGATCCGTCATTTTTACCCCAAAGGAAAGATCTTCTAATTAGGTTCATTCTCACAATCACCCATTTTGGGAGCATAAAACACACCTTGTAATATATTGGGATTGTTGATAAAACCGAGTGTACCAATTGTAGCCGGCTGTCCTTGAATTAGCTTCCTTTGCCACCCCTCTAACCTCTTCTCCATTCTTCCAACAAGGGCAATTAAATGTTGATGAGTCGATCGCACCACCGTCAAAGGCATGCCGAGGTAACTCACCGGGAAACTTGTAATCTTGCAACCCATGATATCACTGATAATGGCTAGCTCCTCTTGCGCAATATTCAAAGGCACCAAGGTACTTTTGTTGTAATATATTTGAACGCCCAAAATTGCATTAAAGAGCCGCAAAATGATCTTTAGTGTAATTATTGTTGTTCTATATATGCGCACTGGCTATGATTGTTGTATCATCGGCATATTGAAAAACCATTACCAAGTCCTCAAGCTTGCTTGAAATTGGCTCTTTCACCCCTTCATTTACCACACCGATCAGCCATTGTAACACATCCACAACTAAGTTGAAGAGCATTGGGGATAATGGATCCCCTTGTCTAAACCCCTTACGATGCTTGAAATATTCGGAAGCCTCTCCATTTATGACTACCTTCGAAGATGCCGTCTGCAGCATTTCCATAATCCACTTAATGATCCAGCTAGGGAATTCATGACTCTCTAAAATCCGTTGAAGAAAAGACCAACTCACCGAGTCAAAGGTTTTGCAAAGTCTAGCTTCGCGAAATATGTCCCGAACCTGTAGTGGATTTTATGTGGTGCAATATCCCCCTTGTCGCATCTTAAATTTCAGAAATTCTCGCTGGCTTCTCCAATGAAGGCCATTTGATGAGAAGAGATAAAGTCGGGTAGAACACGTCTCATCCGATTTTCCACCACTTAGAAATTAGCTTAGGGATCACATTAATTATGCTAGTGTGTCTAAAGTCATTCACCATCTCAGAGGCTTCCTTTTTTGGAACCATCACTATGTTTGCCTTATTTATTTCCCTCAAATGCAAGGTAATGTGAAAGAATCGGTCAAAGATGTTCATCACCCCAAAGTTTTAGATCCGGCCAATGTGCTTGTAAAAAATTCATTAGGCAACCCATCCGGCCTCGATGTCATATGCTTAGCCAAACTCAAAACTGCACTTCAGGTAGTGAACTGTTCTTGCATGAAAGAAAGATCCACAGGTGCTATCAGGTTGAATCCAATACCTGATTGCTTGAGCCAAGGAGACCCTTCCATGTGTTGCTTAATTAGGCTCCTGAATGTCTCCTCATTAGTTATTTGTGCATCTCATGAATTATTTGAGTAATGGCATTTTTTGTGCTTCTAGCTGACTCAAAGCGTGAAAAAACTGTGTTTTTGTCCCCACTTTCAACCCAACTTGCAAGTGGATCTTTGCTTTCACTTAGTTTCAATAAAATTGGCAACATATAGATCCGTTCACTCTCTTTTCATATATTGAGCAACAAAACTCATGCTGTGCCAAATTTTGATGTTGCTCAATTTGATTAATAATAAACAGAGCCTTTTTACAATAAAACTAATTGAGCTTCTCTCTCACTGAAATTTCCTGTATAGCCAAATCGTGCAACTCCAACAATGCATTTTTGTAAACCTCTCTGATCAAACTGTTGTGTCCAACCCCCGCTGTAAAATTGCATGGGCCTCCATATTTTGCAGACAAAAACAGCTCCAAATCTGTGTGGCGTAGTCCCGCCCCCCCCCCCCCCCTCTCTCTCTTTCAAAATATTCAAATTGTCCATGAAGTGTCTCATATTTGGGGCTCAATTTAAATTTCCACAATAGTTCTAAGTTGGCATGTTTTGTCTTGGCCTCTTGTACAGTAAGCATTAGTTTTATGCCCTCAAACTGTTCAAATGAAAAAAAAGAACAATAATGTTCAAATTAAAAAAAAAACAGAGAAAAAATAAATCAGCATCAAGAACACAACATCTTTTGTTCGGTTGTAAAAAAATGGGGCTGACTTCGTCATGCACATCTTGCTACAATGACATAAATTTTTAGAGTATAGACCCGGTTCACTTGGGATTTGAATTAGGCATGAAAAATAATCATTTGAAGACTATTTTAGTTCCTGCATCCATTGTATGTAATTAGGGGCGGCGGAGCTAGACTTTTAAGTTATGAGAGTCAAACATAAATGAGGATCAATTATATAAAATTTTCACGCTATGTATGGATGTCAATTTTACAGTACAAACAACAGGTTACTCTGAATTATGTAGAAACTCATGTACAATTAATTGTACATGGTACAACCTTGAAGAGGGTTTATCATACATATTTTTTTTTGCAGAAAGTTGATTGGTGCGAGATACTTTAATAAGGGATATGAGGCATGTGTGGGGCCACTAAACATATCATTTCAGACACCTCGCGACATTGGTGGCCATGGGACTCATACTCTTTCAACAGCTGGTGGAACATTTGTGGCCAATGCGAGTTTCTTTGGCTATGGCAGTGGCACGGCTAAAGGGGGTTCGCCCCATGCTCGTGTCGCAGCTTACAAGGTTTGTTAATTTTGTTTCATTGTTCACATCATACTTGGGCAAAGATAAAAAAAAAAAATGGAAACAGGTATATCTTCCTAATGCTTCTGTATATGCTTATGTCTGATCTTACCAATATAGGTATGCTGGCCTGGATGTTTTGGGGCCGACATCCTTGCAGCTTTTGAGGCAGCTATCTCTGATGGTGTTCATGTCGTGTCTGTGTCACTGGGTGGGAGACCAAGGGATTATTTCAATGACGCGATTGCCATTGGGTCATTTCATGCAGTCAAGAACGGCATAAAAGTTGTCTGCTCGGCTGGTAACTCAGGCCCTACAGCTGG
Organism: Carex pumila; assembly: GCA_033356055.1. Taxonomy (NCBI): domain Eukaryota; kingdom Viridiplantae; phylum Streptophyta; class Magnoliopsida; order Poales; family Cyperaceae; genus Carex; species Carex pumila. The sequence goes on from JARJHM010000426.1 coordinate 5,627, forward strand.
AACGGTTTCGAATTTGGCACCATGGATATTCACAGTGGCAGCTAGCACAATGGATCGGGAGTTCCCTGCCTATCTGTCTTTTGGTAACACAACCCTGAAGGTAATTCAAAATATGTATGTTTATTCAGATTTTAATTCCATTATGGATATGCTAGTTAAGCTACCATAAAAAAGATCTGTCCTTGTGCATTATTACTTGCAATCAAATAAGTCAGTGTGATAATAAATTATTTTACTTCAATTTGGTTTCATAATAGCTTATAATAAATTTAACATTTGTTAACTCTTAACCTGGATGCCTTTTTTAAAAATTTAGGGTCTGAGTCTCTCATCAACAAGTCTAGCACAAGGAAAATACCCAATTATCATGTCAACAGATGCTCGTGCGGCCAATTCAACAGAATTTGAGGCGTAAGAGTTTTTATTGTTACAGTAATAAATTTTATTAATATAAAGTACTACATAAAAATTCCAACAAAGCTACTGACAAGCAATACCACCATTTTCCAAAATACTGTAGCAAACGCACAAAATCAGCAAACATGAATACAAAAGGTTTATACAAAATCAAGCAAATAGAAACAAAAATGAGACTACCAATCATGACATCAGAAGTTGAGATATAGATATATATTACGTGGCAAAAAATTTAAACAGTTCTTAACTTGACATATAACTTGAGCATGCAGCTGTTCTCAGTATAGAAATCTGCTATATATTAACATTATGCTATGTATGAATATTATATGGCAGTCGGCTATGCCTCAATGGTTCGTTAGATTCTGCTAAGGTTAACGGTTCAATAGTGATTTGCACAAGAGGATTGAATCCGATTACTAAAGGAGAAGTTGTTTTGGAAGCTGGTGGAGTGGGTATGGTCTTGATTAATACTAACACCTCTGGCAACAATATCATTCCTGATGAACACGTTCTTCCGGCCATTGCAATTACCTACTCTGACAGTCAAACTTTGTCATCTTACCTCAAATCAAACAGGTTTGTACATATCATATATGAGTTAAATGTTGTTAGATTTTACTTGGTACTTTTGAGGTATAGCACAAAGCATATGACCTCAAATCAATACATACTATATATGTATAGTGATCAGATGTCATCTTGTATTAATTTTTCCTTAATGAACTATAATTTTTTTTACCGATGGATAAAATTGACAAAATTACTTGTATGAAATTAAATAACACAGAACTCCCATGAATCACCCTTCCCTCCCATATTTTATTGATCAAAGAATATTTGTTGTTATTTTACACGGCACCAGCCAAGGGTATTTAACATCAAGATTGAATCCTGTTGCATCTTCTAATTTTAGAATATAAAGCTAGATAATACAATAAATCAATTTCTAAACCATCTAAGGAAGGTAGGCTAGGAAGAGGAGCTGCTGGGTTGATTATTTCCTTCTTTGATTAATTGATTATTTCCTTCTTTGTTTGATATCAATTTATTTCCCCTGCTGAATATTTTGTTTCCCTTGCTGATTATTACGATCCCATGTGATTATTTCACACTCCCCCTCAAGTTGGCATGAAAAGATCGAACATGCCTAACTTGTCCAATACATCGTGAAACAACTTGCTTGGTACTGCTTTGGTTAAGATGTCTGCGAGCTGTTGACTAGATTTCACAAATGGGAAGTTGATTGTTTTTGTTTCCAAGTTTTCCTTGATGAAATGTCGATCCACTTCAATGTGTTTTGTCCTATCATGTTGAACGGGATTTTGAGCTATAGCTATGGCAGCTTTGTTGTCACAAAATAGACTTATCTCCTTGCATGTGGGATATCCTAGTTCTTTTAATAGTTTTCGTAACCACAGTAGTTCACAGATACCTTTTGACATGCCACGAAATTCTGCTTCAGCACTTGATAAAGCCACCACGTTTTGTTTCTTGCTTCTCCAGGTCACTAGGTTGCCTCCCACAAAGGTAAAGTAGCCAGATGTAGATCTTCTATCTATGTTACTTCCAGCCGAGTCCGCATCTGAATACCCCATAATGTCTAGATGTCCATGAGCTTTAAATAAAATACCTCTTCCAGGAGACCCCTTTAGATATCTCACAATTCTAATAACTAGATCCATGTGTTCTTTACTAGGAGAATGCATAAATTGACTAGCTACTCCTACAGCATATGCAATATCGGGTCTTGTATGTGACAAGTAGATCAATTTTCCAACTAATCTTTGGTATCTCTCCCTATTCTCAGGTATTTGATCAGGGTTGATCTCAACCTTAGTGTTAGGTACCATTGGACTATCTGCGGGTTTGCACTCAAGCATTCCTAATTCCTTCAAAAGATCAAGTACATATTTTCTTTGAGAGAGAAATATACCTTCCTTAGACCTCATTACCTCTATTCCCAAAAAATATTTGAGCCTTCCAAGGTTCTTCATTTCAAATTCTTGTGATAATTTCTCCTCTAGTCTGTGCATCTCTTCCTCATCATTTCCTGTGATAATCATATCATCAACATAGATAATCAGCACTGTTAGTTTATCTCCTTTTCGTTTAATAAATAGAGTATGATATGAATCACACTGATCAAACCCATATTTCTTCATTGCTCTAGAGAATCTTCCGAACCATGCTCGAGGAGATTGCTTGAGACCATACAATGTTTTTTTTAGTTTACACACTGCATTTGTTGGTCCCGAATATTTAAACCCGGGTGGCAAATCCATATAGATTTCCTCTTCAATTTCTCCATGCAGAAATGCATTCTTCACATCAAATTGATGCAAAGGCCAATCCATGTTTGCTGCTAAGGACAATAAGACCCTTACAGTGTTCAATTTTGCAACTGGAGAGAAGGTCTCTTGAAAGTCTACTCCATACATCTGTGTGTACCCCTTCGCAACAAGTCTTGCCTTGTATCTCTCAATGGTCCCATTGGCATTGTACTTGATGGAGTATATCCACCTACATCCAACTGATCTTTTGCCTTCAGGTAATTCTGTCACAGACCATGTCTCATTCTTTTGGAGTGCCTCCTTCTCGGTCTCCATTGCCTTTCTCCAGTTTGGATCACCAAGTGCCTCTTCTACTTTATTTGGAACCTGTATTAAAGACAAGTTCAAAGCAAAAGCTTCGGCTTCTTTTGTTAGTTTATTTAATGTCACAAAATTGGACATCGAAAATTTTGCAGGGTTTTTTGGATCATAATGTGGATCATACCGCTCTGGAGCCTTTCCACGATTGATTCTAGGCGGTAACTTTCTTGAAGATTCAGGAGCACTTACCTCAGGAGATGGGCCCTGTGGTTGAGAGGGGAAAAATTGTACATCTTCATCATCTAATTCTATCCATATATCGAGGCCAGCCGGACTCCCCCTTTCTTCTATTCTATTTTCTGACTCAGTCCGATTCTGCTGTGAATTTTCTGCTGAATCTGTTTCTGAATTTTCTGCTAAAAATGGGGATTCTATTTCTGAATTTGCTGCTGGAAATGGAGATTTGGTTTCTGGATTTTCTGCTGGGGAGGATTTGGTTTCTAGATTTTCTGCTGGGGATTCAGTTTCTGAATATGGGGATTCAGATTCTGAATTTGCTGCTGGAACTGGGGATTCGGTTTGTGGCTTAGAACCAGAAATATAAATTTTCGGCTCAGAATTTTGTGGCTCAAGAAATAAGATTTCCTGCTCAATATTACTCTCCCACTGAGAAGGAAACTCATTATTTTGGAAGTATGGTTCATCTTCTAAAAAATCAACATCCATTGTGATATACGTTTTGTTTGTAATGGGGTTGTGGCATCTATATCCCTTTTGATTTGTTCCGTATCCAAGGAATACACATTTTTCTGCACAAGGATCTAGTTTCGTTCTTTTATTCTTGTGGATGTGTATATAAATTGTACAACCAAAAATTTTAGGAGGCAAAGTAAGAATGGAAGGAAGATGGACAAATGATGCTAAGATCTGAAGAGGGGTTTTGAAATTCAAGGTTTTTGAAGGCATTCTATTAATGAGGTAAACTGCGGTGGTAATGGCCTCTTCCCAAAATTTGGTTGGAACATTATTATCAATAAGTAACGCTCTGGTTGTTTCCACAATATGCCTATTTTTTCGCTCTGCCACCCCATTCTGTTGTGGTGTGTTAACACAAGATGTTTGGTGGATTATCCCTTTTTCCAGAAAAAAATCTTTTAATTCCCTATTTAGAAATTCTCCCCCATTATCACTCCTTAAAACTCGTATCTCTTTCCCATACTGATTCTTTATTAGATTACAGAAAGATTGGATTACACTTGCAACTTCCCCTTTTGTTTTTAACAAGTATAACCATGTCATACGAGTACAATCATCGACAAAGAGAACAAAAAATCTATTGCCATGCAAAGTTTTAACCGGGGATGGTCCCCAAACATCAGAATGAACAAGAGCAAAAGGTTCAATACTTATATTATCATTTCTTTGAAAAGAGACACGGTGATTTTTGGCTTTAATGCATGTTGTACAATCAAAAGATTCTTTATCACATTTTTCAAAAATACCGAGAATAAGTTTTTTCATATACCCAAAAGATGGGTGCCCTAATCGTTTATGCCACTTGATAATTTGGTAAGAGGTAATTTCTCGAGACTTAACATGATGTACTCTTCCTTCACTGATATCTTCCATAACGTACAATTTTCCCCTTCTAGTACCACGCCCTAAAATCTCCTTCGTATGTGCATCTCGAAAGAGACAAAAACGTGGGTACATGAGTACAATACAATTCAAATCATCCGAAATCTGTCCAACAGAGAGTAGTTTTGATGACAGTGAAGGAACAAGTAACGTATTAGATAATGATATTGAAGGGGTAAGAGATACTCTTCCTGCACCCGTGACCGGGTGTTTTTCTCCATTTGCATTTACAATCTCGAGTCTTCGTGGAGTAACCAATCCGCAAAAGTCATTTTGGTCATACGTCATGTGATCTGACGCTCCCGAATCTATTATCCATTCAGAATTTTTATTAGTACCAATATTTAAATTACCTTCACCTAGATGAGTATGGTTGGAAACCGCTGGTATTAGGGAAAAACCATGCTGCTGTTGACTTGCGCCAGCCGCTGCCTCATACTGCTTCTCTTCAATGGTTCGGCTAGCAGCTTCAGTACTTCCAGCAGCTCCAGTGGATCGGCCAACAGCTTGAGTGGTTTGGCCAGCAGCTGTTGACTGAATCATGTTCACATTTGGTTTTGCACGGTTGTACCCTCCAGTCTTCTTCTTCCCTTCTCGCCACCATTCAGGGTATCCATGGATTTTGAAACATGTTTCTCTAGTGTGCCGTGTGCCCCCACAATGAGTGCATTTTAAGTATTTTTTGTGATCTGATTTTTGGTTACTAGGCAGCATTTCAGAGGGAGATTTCAGAGTGGGTTTAGTTCCGGTATACATGACTGCAGCCAACATCTCATCTCTTCCTACCATTAGATTATGGCGCACTTCTTCTCTCCTAACCCAGGCAAAGGCCTGTTCTGTGGTGGGAAGTGGAGAAGTTTGGAGTATATGTGCCCTCATTTGGTCCAGCCGATCACTAAGACCATTCAGAAAATTAAACAACCTTTCTTCTTGTATTATTTTGTTATACCTTTCGATATTCTCGATGCCAGTAAAGATGTTGGGTCTGCGATAGTCCATTTCTCTCCACAAACCTTGAAGTTCCTTGTAATAGGCTTCAACAGAGTTGTCTCCTTGTCTCAAGTTATAGGTTTTACGCCGTAGATCATAGTACTGGGTAGAATCACTACCATCGAAAAAGGTCGTGGCGAGTGCTTCCCAAACTTCTCTTGCAGTGGAACAATTGATGAAGCTTCCAACTAATGAATTGTCGAGGGATTTGATCAGCCAACTCTTCACCATGTTGTCTTCGATCTCCCATCGTTTGTGTGCCTCATCGGTTGGTAACGGAATTTTCTGGTCCCCTTTCACATACCCGAGTTTATCTCGAGTTTTTAGTTCCATCTCAACCATTTGCGCCCAAATTCGATAATTCTGGCCATCCAACTTTATGGTGATGCCTGAATTCGGGTTTTCGCTTGAATGAGATTGCCCCACGCCTTCAGAGGGCTTATTCTGACTTTGTGCCATGATTTGGGAGAGCTTCTTTGAGAATTCTTCAATGAGAATTTTCGCTGTATCTCGCATGTCAACGCTTGATTCTGGAGGTGTGCTCGTCATTTCTTATCTAGCAGCGGAACAACCAGAGATATAGGATTGAATGAGGTATCTAGATCACCTTCGGTATAACCATCAGCAATCTGTACCTCAAAACAATTCCTGCTCTGATACCATGACAAAATTACTTGTATGAAATTAAATAACACAGAACTCCCATGAATCACCCTTCCCTCCCATATTTTATTGATCAAAGAATATTTGTTGTTATTTTACACGGCACCAGCCAAGGGTATTTAACATCAAGATTGAATCCTGTTGCATCTTCTAATTTTAGAATATAAAGCTAGATAATACAATAAATCAATTCCTAAACCATCTAAGGAAGGTAGGCTAGGAAGAGGAGCTGCTGGGTTGATTATTTCCTTCTTTGATTAATTGATTCTTTCCTTCTTTGTTTGATATCAATTTATTTCCCCTGCTGAATATTTTGTTTCCCTTGCTGATTATTACGATCCCATGTGATTATTTCACAGATTTCACATAAAACAACCCTGATGCTTCCCATTTTCATGCAATCCTGTCAACTGTATGAGTAATGGAGGTAATGCTGATTTTATGTAAAATTTGGCACCATTCAGAATAAAGCACAGAATCTAATTATATTATAAATTGAACTTTATCCCCTCGAGAGTGGATAACCTCCTAAAGGGTAATATTAGGAAGAGTACAAATTTCATATAAAATTGCACTTCTAGTGATTGTTGTTGATCCCAACAATCAGTCCAAAATCTAACTTGAGATTCATAACCTGGTTGGTAAGTCACACTACATTGTCCTAAAGATTATTACTTAAGAACTGTTTTCCAAAAGGGAGATAATTTTATTTGGTGATTAGAATCATACTGAAATTGTATCAATTTCTTCCATAAATGGGAATATTGTTGGTCCTGATACTTCCACCATCACTTCATTAATTAGTAGTGTAGTATTCATTTGTCTAAGGTAGAGAATACCCAAACTTTCATACTTTTTAGCCATACAAGCCTTATGCCAATTAACTAAGGAATATTTTCTTTTCCTTTGCATGAAAATGCATTATGTCTGATTCATATATAAATTTGTCACAATTTTAGATTCTGGTAATATTAACTTGACTTTTAGGAGGCAATTAACAGGGGCGCTTAGAGAAGAATGGTGTAGTTTAGTTTCTCAACTTAGGGTAGTGCAATTGGATAGTGATCAGGCTGATACTTTGAGTTGGAGATGAAATAATAATGGTAAATTTACGATTCACTCTTTCTATACCTGGTTTGAGTATGGAGGCATTCAAAATGTTACTTTTGATTCTATTTGGAGAGCAAAGATTCCTTTTAAGATTAAAATTTTCTTGTGGCTTGTTAAGCAAAGAAAGATTTTGACTAGAGTAAATTTGAGCGAACGTGGTTGGTCAGGAGATGTAGCTTGTCTATTTTGTGGGGCTCCTGAAACAATAGATTATTTATTTTTGCAATGTACTTTTTTTAGAACAATTTGAAATTGGATAGCTGATTATAACAACTTTACGTTTGATATTATGACTATAGAAGAATTGTGGTTTATTAATACTTTAATTCCTTTTAAAGATAGGTATTTGATCGAACTTGTGAGAGGGGCAATACTTTGGGTTATGTGGTTAACAAGGAATAAACTTTGTTTTGAGGGGATTCATACTTCTTTTAGATCTATAGGATCTCAAATTATTTCTTTAGCACAATTTTGGGTGAAATCCAAAGGAAGGGGTACTCTTCTTACATTATCTTTAGTTGTACCTACTGATGTGTTGCAATTGCTTGTTGTCTTTGATAATTTTCTTTTGCAGGAGGAGAGAGTAGCTAGAACAAGTGGTTTAGAGCATCAGCTTGATGATGATAGTTTTCAGGAGGAGAACATAGTAGAAATAAGTGGGGTACAGCCACAAAGTTCAACAGCCGCTAATAGCCTAGTTGTTAGTGATGATTAGTTGGTTGTTTCTTTTGAAAGTTGTTGGCCGGCTACTATGTAGCTTTTTTTTTATAGATATTCATAGGAAATTGATATGGTTTGTTTGGTATGATGTTGGGTTTGATTGGTATCAGCTTGGTACCAAATTTTTCTAACTTTGTAGGTTTCGTTCAAGTAATGAAATCGGTGGTGATTAAGCCACTTTTATCAAAAAATATATATATATATAAATTTGTCACAGTATATATATTATATTGATGATATATGTGACAATATCCATAGCATTGTTCTATAGACTATGTAGAAAATTATGCACAGGTATAATTAATTTTTAAAAAAATAAATGGAATCATGAATTGACCCTTATTCATTGTACATAAATCCGTCTCTATCCACATCTGACCTTAAGATGAAATGAAAATATTTCATTGTCAAATAATATAAAACAGAACTTAAATGCATTGGCATGAAAGACACGTTACGGATCTGTGATGGGACTCAGCTGTATTAATTAATAAATTATGTTGTCTCTGCCTGGACTGAATCTGGTCCGTTCGGATTCAAACTCATATTTGAATTAGTAGGATCCGGACTCGTGCCGACTACCCTTAAAAGTATAAATGTTGACAAAGCATGTCTTGTCAGTTGTCACCATCTCGGACAAAATATTGACATATATGTCATTCAATTATTGACCGCTCTTCTGGAATATTAACAAGTCATGGCTACATATGATTTTTCGCCTCCCAAACAAATTTAGAGTTTGATCATGTTCAGCCACTCCAAATATGACAATATTTTCTTTCATAAATATATCATTGGATCAAAATTGTTAGGTCTAAAATTCTGGAAAATATCATTTTTTTTTTCTTTGTACATGCCCTTTATTATTGATCTATTCTGGAAAATTGGAATGATTGAATGGTTGAATTGTTATCTTAGTTTTTTGCATATTAGTCCTTGCAATATCAAATTTATAGTGGAGGCAGATTTGTATTTTTGAAGTGTTTATTGTTGCAAATTTCAGATTTTGGTTATTTTTTACAAAATACTAATTACATTTTTGTGACCACAACGAGTCCAATTGTCACATCTCAAACTTTCACTATCAAACTTTTAAATATCAAATTGTCTTTGGTCAGTATCTTGTATCTCATTTTCAACCACATGAAAACTCTGATTTTAGGAAGGATATGTATGTGGGATAATTCCTCTAAAGTTTAGCAAATTATACACTGATTGGACTGTAAACCCCCTGAGTGCTCCCATCTCGAAACTATTATATGTGTAAATAAGACAGTACTTATTAAGAATAATATGTCTGACTATCCAATTCTCTAAATCCCCCTGGAAGCTCGCTTCATCAGCTAAGAATCCGTATCCTCTAAAATACCTGACTCAGGCAAATTATAAACGGATGGCCCAGATTAATCCTAGCCGGACCAAAGTCAATTCGGTGCCTATTTTGAGATTCGTGCCAATTTAGAAGATCTAATCTGGGCCATCCGTTTGTAGTTTGCTTGAGTCAGGTACCTGGGATGATCCGAATTCCATCAGCTAATGCTCAGGTTAAATTCTACCAATTAAAATTGCATATGAACTTGCGTTCTGTTGTTCAAAATTTCCTTTCTCTCACTTTTATCCAACCAGTTCTTAAATTTAAAACAAAATGATCCAGCAAATTAGTTCTAGAGGTACCCCTAACTAATTCAATTTCATTATTAACTATCGATTTTTATCTCCCGTCCCACCACTTTAATTCTCCCTTGCAATTTGCAAAAAGTCCTATATACACTACTACAGAATAAGTGATCGTACACGGATATAAACAGGAGAGCTACACGGATTTCTTGCTATGTGGAATGTGAGGGTGTAGAAACCCCTGAATATTTACACACGGATATTTACCCGTGTGCGGTTATCGAGAGCTACACGGATTATTACATAAACAACCGTGTACAAACGCTTGCTAGCGTCGCTCTCAAAATAACCGAGCTACATGGATTATTACATAAATAGCCCGTGTATGATTACTCTTTCTACACGGATATTTAGCTAAATGTCCGTGTAGCTCTCTTATTTTTTTTATATATTTAAATACCTTTCTACACGGACATTTAGCTAAATGTTCGTGTATGATTACTCTTTCTACACGGATATTTAGCTAAATGTCCTTGTAGCTCTCTTATTGTTTTTTATATGTTTAAATACATTTGTACACGGACTTTAGTTAAATGTTCGTGTAGAATTGTCCTTTTTTTCCCATTTTTTTTTCGGTGGCTAGCTTCCAATTTTGTTAGCCATTTAAAATTAGAATTTCAAAACAGAGGTCTTTTAAACTCATAATTCCAAAACTATACAATAGTATAAATAATTAATTACAACACTAAATTATACAAAATTATACAAATCCATATTGAGCATTACAAAATTTAAATTGAAACTGCATTGTCCACATACATCTGACATCGTCGATCTGCTCCTTGGTGTAATACTTTTGCTTTGGTCCATACTACAATTATAATTTGGTATTAGTTAGTAACAAGAAAAGGTAGAAGATTACAATTCATGCAACATGTATATATACAAAGCCTTTTGTACACGCAATCTCATGTGATAAAACATAACATATACTTCTCAGGATCCAATACAATGTTTGTATAAAAGTTATACCCTTACCATTTAGTAAGCACATGATCAAGCTTTGGTCCAAAATTTAGCAAGTTGGGCTCAAATTGCCAAAACTCTTGATTATGATCTAGTTTGGATCGAAATTTCATACAAACCAAGGCGTATTAGATCCAACATATCAAAAAAGGAGCTCCCATGTGATCCATGACATGATGCCTCTTGATTAAAGGTCTCCAACATATTGCATCTCCAATAAAAATCCACTGATCAACATATATGTGCATACATAATAGGGAATAAAAATTCTATTTTAAAATTTTCATCCAAAATTATAAGAAAATATGTATATATAAAATTAGTTGAATCTGTCTAGCTTTTATACGAACCATTGAAAATCAATTTCGTAAAAAAAAAATTATTGCATCTTATATGAATTTACGATGGCTCTGATACCAAATGATAGTTTTAATAATTCATGACGTGTTTTGCAATTAAAAAAACACAAGCAATCTAGAATCCGTAAATTCAAAATAAAATAGCAAAGTAATTTAAATCTTACAGTTCTAAAGTGCAGACATTTTTAGGCGGAAGCGTTAGTACTGATCTTCAACGGTTTTTCTCAGATCCGATGATGGAGACCTTAGACGTTTTCTTTACTTCTCACTTTCAAAAAATGGTCCACATTACACGGATTATTTACATTATCTTAACAAATCAAGCATGCATGACTAAGCTTAGCAAGATAGAGAGGAGAAATACAAACTAACTTCAAAGATCTCAGATCCTAGCTCCTTGTGCACAAAAATCAGAATGGCACTGCTGAAAGGAGAGAGAAAGAGAGAGTATTAATTGATCAAAACGGCGCTGCTGGAAGGAAGTCTTTTATATAACCAAAACCCTATAATAACCTTTCTACATGGAGCTTTTACTTAAAAATCCGTGTAGCTCTCTCAAGGCTTTCTATACTCTTAGTTAAACAAAAAACTGTGTACAATTTTCACCTTTCTACACGGCTCTTTATTAAACGTTCGTGTTGCTCTCTCAAGCTTTCTACACTGCTATTTAAACAAACATCCGTGTACAATTCTTACCTTTCTACACAGTTCTTTAATAAATATCCGTGTAACTCTCTTAAGGCTTTTCTACACTGTTATTTAAATAATAATCCGTGTACAGTTTCTAATAAACGTCCGTGTAGCTCTCTTAAGACTTTCTACACTTATTCTTTAATAAACATCCGTGTAGAGATCCCACAGATATTTCGGGCTTCCAAAAAATTACAATTTCTCCACGGTTTTTAGGTAAAATTATCAAATCTGTGTACAATGTGCAGTGTACAATGACAATTTTTGTAGTAGTGATAAACCCCCTCACACTCTCCTCACAAAGCACAACAAGTGAATAACACAAAAAGACCAAGACACGCATATATTCTACCACATACAATAGTGAAAGAGAATTGATAGAGTTTATAGAATTGTTTCTGGTGATCGTTTAAATCAGCTGCAATTATATATGATATATATGGAACAACTATGCAATTTTCCAATCCTAAGATAAACTATGACTGATATTGGTAGAGAACCAGCAGAAAGGAATTTCTAGGTATTGAAAAGTGCTATATAAAGTATATGTGTACCCCCTCAGACATGCATGAATATTTCCCGCAGACAAGACCAGTAAATAAGACCTCTCTAAACAATAACAAGTTTAAATCACGTTTTATTTTTTTTTATTTTTTATTTTTTGTATATATGCCGCTATAATGAAGCACATTTCTTGATATACGTACATTAATTATGAACTAACCAGATGACAAGGTGCTTGTGTTATATGAAATATTTACTAAGTACGTACCTACCTACTTTTAATTTATTATTTCCTAACAGAATTTAAATACTGGTATATACCTATTACGTAATTATATTTTACTTTGGTAAATATTTACTTTAGTTCAAAGTCTGCTTTTGTAAGGTAGGGAGATAAGAGATTAATAATACAAATTATATTGCAATCTTATTTTTTCTATTTACAAGTGTTCCTCTTTATAGTTACAAGACAAAAACAAAATTAGTCATTGCACTATTCCCTATTATTATTAATTACAACGCTCTATTTCCTACAAAGCACTATTTCATATTCTATTAAATAAACTAGTTGTTATAATTTGAATTTTATTTTATTTTTTAACACTCTCCCTCAAGCTAAGAATGCATATATTGCACAATCCTAGCTTGCTTTATTTTTCTCAAATGGATTCAGATCTAAGCCTTTGGTGAAGATGTCCTATGAGAGTTGATCTTCACTTTTTATGTATAGTGTTTCAATTTCCTTTGCTTGAACATTTTCTCTAATTAAGTGACAATCAACTTTTATATATTTTGTTCGCTAATGAAACATGGGATATGATGCTATATGTCGTGCCGAATTGTTGTTGCAATACATTTTCATCAGTTCTTCAGTTTTAAATCCCATGTCTGATAGGAGGCACGATATTCGGCTTTGACGCTCGGTCGTGCTACATCATTTTGTTTCTTATTTTTTCATGTGACTATATTTCTGTTTACAAATGTGCAAAAACCAGTTGTCAATTTTATATCAAAGCTTCCGCTCAATTTGCATCGGAATAACCACTTATATTATTAGAATTATTATTTTTCAATCCAGTGCCCTTAGCAGGATTATTTTTAAAGTACCTCAAAATTCTATTTACAACTTCTAAATATGGTGTTATTGGTGAGCACTTCAGAATTCTATTATTTGGCTTACAGAAAAAGAAATATACGAATGAGTAACCATTAGATAGGTCAATTTTCCTACAAATATTTGAAATTGATTTATGTATTTTAAAGGTTCATCATCTTCACTATTTAATTCGCACTTGTTATCAATTGGAGTAGAGGCTGGTTTACATTCTACCTTACATGTTTCTTTTAATAAATCAAGTGTATATTTTCTTTGAGAAATAAAGAGTCCTTTAATCGAAGAAGCTGCCTCTATTACTAAAAAATATTTAAGATATCATAAATCTTTTATGTCAAATTTTTCTTTTATTTGTTTCTTAATTTTTGAATTTGCTCTAAATTATTTTCGGTAACTATGATGTCATATACATACCCTAAAATGAGAGTTGTAGTGGTTTCATCACAATTAGTAAATAAAGAATTATCGGTATTACTAATTTGAAAATTGCCAAAAATTAAATAAGAGAAATGTAAAGTATTATGTTGAAATATTGACATATGAAATAAAAATTTCTATTGGATATTGTACCATATAGGTTACATAATCTCTAAGCCTAGTTGATAGTTGTGGTACCCTATATGACATTCTAAACGTTGAGCTCTTTTCCATTTCACTTTCATTTGTGTCTTTAATAGTTCCGTCTTCTTGATTATTATTTTCAACTTGATAGTTATTTATAGGAACAAAATTCAAATTATCTAAGTTATTATATTATTATTTTGATTATTTATATATGTTTGATAGATTGCTTCTTTTGCTTTAAAATATGGCTCTTCTTCAAAAAAAGGTTAACCCTAGAAAGATACAATTATTTATTAATTGGATCCTAGCATTTACAACTTTTTTATAAAATGAGTGTCCTAAAAAAATAGTTTTTTCTGATACAAAATTAAGTTTGTTTTTTCTCTTGATATGTACAAAATTTGTACAACCAAATACTCTCATATGGTCCTAAGTGGTTTTTCGTTGATAAAGAATTTCTAATGGACTTTTATTTATTTTTTAATTTACACTAGGTAATAATCTATTAGTTAAATGTGTGGCACATAGTACGGCATCCGACTAATAAATTTTAGGAATATTATTTTGAAACAGTAAAGACCGTGTCATTTCTAATAAGTGCTTATTTTTCATTTCTAATAAATTTACACAGCGCACAAATGACTTTTGCTCAGTAGTATTTATACAAGTTGTTTGATGTATAATATTTTGTTCTCTAAAGAGACTTGAAAACTTTTTATTTATAAATTTTGTTCCATTATACGATCTAGAGATTTATAGTTTTGTATTAAATTGTGTTTTTATAAGAAATAAAAATTCATAAATACAATCAAACACTTTTCTTTAGATTTAATTAAATATAATCAGTTGCTTTTGATAGAAAAATCATCAATAAATAAAACAAAATATTTGAATCCATTATATGAATCAATTGGGAGCAGTCCCCAGAAATCATAATGTACTAAATCAAAAACAACTTCACTTTTGCTAGCAGAAAGTCAGAAAAGAAGCTTTGTTTGATTTGCTAACTTGCAAATTTCACAATTAGTACAATTCAAAATTTTAAAATTGATAATACTATTTATAATCTTGTCGAAGGATGCCCAAATCTTTTATACCAAAACTCAGAGTTAACGAATTTTGCGGTAGAACAAAGATTTAATTTGTTGGATTCAACGCACGTATATACCTTTATGGGTCCGCTATTTTAAACTATGGTACTACCATGCTGGTACCACAGTTTAAAACTACAGACATGACAAAAATAGAATTTAATAGAAAATAGTTAAATGGTTTTATTTGTAAATTAAGATCGTAAATAAAAAAATAGGTTAATAACGAGGATGTGTTTTGAAATACAAAAATCATGGTTTTATTTGTAAAGATCGTAAATAAAAAAATTAGGCTAATAATGAGGATGTGTTTAAAAATCACCCGAGCAACACATGAATATTTGAAATTGAGAGGAAGAAGTGTGAAAAGGAGGCACAAGAGGTCAAAGAAAGGAGGAAGCAAGTCAGACTATGGTGGAACCTCTCTATCAGAGTTTTTGATCTTTTGTGGCTAATACCACGCACCAACTTGTGAAGTCAAAATGCTTTTCAGTTTCGTCTAATTCTAGAAAGATATATACTTATTATAGTTCATAGCTAGGCTATAGGATCCACATATCCACATATATATACAAAATGTCCATATCTTGTCAAAATATCCACATATATATATACAAAATTTGTCCTGTGGAGAAGGAAAAATACAAAATAATACCCTGAAATTTATCAAAATATCCTCATATATATGCAAAACATGTTGTCACCATCTTGCACCCAAAATATAACTGCTCTTTCCTATTTCAAGTTATTTTTCTTCTGAAGTAAATGGATAATTATCTATCAACAAATATAATATAAAGTAGTAAGAAAACTGATAATATATAAAAGTAAAGTTTAAAAAAAGTACGGTAGTACTAGAGTAGAAAAGCCTGTAAAAATGGTGATATATTATAGATTGTATGGATTTTTTTTATTTTTCCAAGAATGGTGATATATTATATTTAAAATAGTTTTATTTTAATTATTACAAAATTAAGTAAAAATGCACCCAATTATCATTGTATTGTTTGAAAATAACCAAAATTGTACCAAAAATATATTATTACATTGTTGTATTTAGATCAAAATTGAGTAAATGCACCAAATCAAAGATGTATTTTTTCAAATTACCGTAGATTGTACGACTTTTTACAAAGGACGAGTGGTATGCTCTTCATAAGGATTTGAACACTACAGTGAATAAGGATAGGCATACAGTGCATGCCAAGCATGTAGACCGACTAGAGGCTATGAGTTCAGCTGACATGGTTCTTGATGTTTATCGGACATATGCTTTCAAGGAGTATCACCAGTGGTATCAGGAGTATTGTGCATTTACGATGTACATGTTTCGTCATATTACAGAGATCAATAAGAAGCTGCTCCATGTACGACGGGACACGACATCTTCTGAGTATTTGGTGGATATGGATGATGCAGATTCTGCAGAGTCGATGAGCACGCGAGAACCAGATTTTTTAGAGATCTTGTCTGCAGCAATGCCTGAGGTAGCATTTCATGCAACTAGAGATATAGTGGTATGTATATTTTTCTAATAACCTAATTATTGAGAAACTAAATTATTCATTTATTAACCATTTATTTTCAGGGAGATATGCCTCGGTATTATCAGGAGACTGCGCCACAGCAGGAGTTTGTGTTTGACTTGGATTCTCAATACGATGCATACATTCAGGATTACTCATCTCCTTAGTTTTACACACAGGATGAGCCACTGCCAGAGAATAGTGCAGCAGTGTACCAGACAAAGATATATCGACCTTCATCTTTTGTAGATGATACTGCCACTACTATTTTCGGTTCTCCAATTAATCATGGCTTGTATGAAGAGAGACTATTTGGGGAGATTGTAGAGTAGACCCCATCACAGCCATCGCGACCATATACGTCGCCTTTCAGGCAACTTGAGCAAGTAGTTGAGGAAGAAGTGGACATGGGGCGCGGTAAGAGACATAAAAAAGCAAGGGAATCGTACACAGCACCGACCAAGTAGTTGACTGTTATTTATGTTATTCAGACTTTTATGTAGTTATTTAGTTATTCGGATTGTTTGGGATGTTGTTCGGACTATTATTTAGTTACTATGTTATTTAGACTTTTATTAATGTTATTTGGACTTTGTTTTTGGATAAAAGGCTAGAAGCCCATTTCATATTAATGAAACAAAAGTTAAATTACATCATTGTTTTCAGAGAAATAATTGCAAGGTGTAAATCCACCCAACACTAACCCTAAGGATAACATATTCATAATCTAATTGTTGTTGTTCCAATATGTCAAACAAAAGAGTAGATAACTTCAGCCTTATACATAGTTATTATGAATATGCTGTTATTCGGACTATTATTTAGTTATTATGTTATTCTGACTTTTATTTTGTTACGTTTGTATTTTAGGACCTTATTATGTTTGCCACTACATATCTTAAAATTCGACTTGAACAAAAAATAAGTGCTACATCATTCAAACTAATCACTTCAACTTGAACAAAACATAAGTCATACTACAATAAAAATTAACATACAAATTGTTGGCTAAAATCATTACCTCTTGAACGATGAAACTGCAATGAGAAAATATATATGTTAAAATAATTGTTAATTCATCAAGATTATTGATTTAGCCTTGTCTGCAAAAATAGTGTATGTTCTTAGCCAAAACAGGGTTGTTCCTGGCCAAAATAGAGCTGTTCCTGGCTGTTCCTAGCAATGCATAAAAGTGCATAGTTCGCCCAAAGCCAAAACAGGATGTTCCAGGCCAAAATAGAGCAGTTCCTAGCCAAAACAGAGCTGTTTTTTGCCAATTTTTTTTTTTAAATTACTTTATTACGTACGGTTTCTTGCATCCCTTCTTCTTCTCACATTCTTCTCAAGGGTGATAATGATTTAATTTTAATTTATTGGGGTGGTAAATAAAAAAATTTCCATACATCCTTCAAAGCTAGAGTTAGAATTTCGCACGAATTTTTAATGAATCCCGTGAATTTTAGACTCACCCCAATAAAGTCTGGTATGTCCGGTACCGCATAATATCAAATATCAAGCATGTGTGATTTATTAAGGCAGAATGAAATGGTGACCTAGCTAAGTGATGAAATAGCAAAATTATTGGTGAATTAATATGAACAGTGAGGAAGCCGTGAGAAAAAAACATACAACACATAGATGGTTCTTTCAAAACCATCAAAGAAACCATACATGTTTTGGCAAATGACATTAAACTTTGAGGGAATAAATGAGGCATTGATGTTTTCAGAATATATTAAACTTTGAAACATATATGTCAAATTAATCCATACTTTTTAGCCAAATGACATTGAACTTTGTTGCAAAATAAATCAGCAGATTTATTATCAAAAATAAAATTGATGAGATTTTAAGTGTATAATATATTTTATTTGTGTTTTTAATTATCAAAAATAAAATTTACTCGGGTCAAATTCAACCAAATAGCGTACTAACTATCGCTGTGTTGTTCAAAATTTCTCTCACTTTTATCCAAACGGTCCTTAAAGAATTGAAAAAATTGACCCAACAATTAATTCTAGGGGTACCACACAAAATTAATTCAATTATATATTATTTACAATCGTAATTATCATCTTTAAACTGTCATACCACACCGACAGAACATTAATTACCCCATTTTTTTCACCCTTTCAATCGGCAAAAAAGTCCTATATTAACCCCCTCATTCTCTCCTCACAAAGCACAAGTGAATAACACAAAAAGACCAAGACACACATATATTCTACAACATACAATAGTCTAGCATGTCAATTTCCAAATTATTCTTGGTTCTTCTCCTTGGCACTCTCGTTTCCACGGCAACCGCAAAAGGTCTGGGTACTCCAGGAACTCGGGGAACTCCGGGTACTAGGACTGGTCCGGGTACTCCAGGTGCTCCGGGAACACCGGGTACTCCATGTCCTGGGGGTACTCGGACTGCTCCAACTGCTCCGACACTTCCAACTGCTCCGACTATTCCGGGTAGGGGTACTCCGGGTACTCCAGGAACTCCAGGTACTCCGGGTACTGGGTGCATCTCCAAATAGGTGCATTGTGGTGCTACGTTCCGTGTTTGGCTAAATGTTTGAGATGGCATCAAATCTTAATGGTTCGGTATAATTAATTAGCTAGTTAGTACACACTGTGATGTGATGCTAGCTAGTATGTTTTTAGTTTTTTGTCCAAATAAGGTGATTCCGAATCATGATATGTATTATCAGTGTAAGGCTGAAATCATGGGTGTAATGAATCATGTCTATGTATAAGAAATAAAGTACCGAACCTGAGGAAGTTAATATAAAAATTTTAAGTCTCGCTAATTTTTTTTTTTTCACCACAAAAAACTGCTCCAGTAAAAACTTAATCCATGATAAATAACAGATAACAAAAATGCATAGTACAGGCACAACATCCAATTAAACCTCTCTACCTCTCTCACTCTCTCTCGTTCATAACAAAACATAACGTAATTCTGATTTCAAAACTAAAATTTAAATTAAAACCTCTTCCTGTTCATATTATTACCCCCAGTATCTCCTCCTTTACGAAACCCTCTAAAATCATTTGTTGTCTCAGCGGTATTTTGCTTTTTCAAAGCCTTTCCTCCACCAAACCCTAATTTTGAATCCCTTCTCTCTCTACCCTTACTACTACCCTTACCCTTGTTCTTACCACCTGACCTGTTAAAAGGCGCCACACCCGGCCTCTTCTTTCTCACTTTATCAAACACATCGTCTCCATTATCAAACCCAAAAACATCATTATTCCCCTTTTTGCCCTTTACATACCCGCCTCTCTCTCTTTGCTTCCTCCATTTCTTCACCGACTCAATCTCATCTTTCTTTCACCTCTCTCTCTCTCTCTCTGTTTCTCATGCTGTACCTGTTTAGAAATTTTCTTATTCTTTTTCATCTTTCTTCTCTCCTCCATCTCCTCGATCATTTTCTTCTCATACAATAATTTATCTTTAATTTTCAACATGTGAGAATCAGATTTCACCATCTCAGCATAGTAATCTGGTGGCCGAAGGAAAGGCTCTCCCAATTTATGGAATTTCGAGAATGCCACTCTGGTGCTGTCTAGGGCTTGGGTATAAAACGCGAACTCACGTGCCAGGTCATAGTCCACGTCAAATTTCTCCCCTTGTTGGTGATTTATTGTGAGCTTATGAATCCATTCGATTTTTTCGGCCAAGCAATGTCTTCGATTTTCTCCAAAAGGGCCTCCGAGTTGTATATTGCACTTTTCGAGGGTTCAGTTGATAATTTCACCTCCTCTCCTTCAGATTCTGATTCAGGTTCTGACTCTATTTCCTGTTCTTGATTTTCAATTTTTTTGACCATGACTTCAAGCTTTTTTTGGACGTAAAAGAAATCAGATTTCGGAAAAATGTGAGCGATGCCTCTCTCTATCTCTCTCTGCCTGCATTTCCGGCTGATGATGAACAGTCTCACTAATTATGTTTATAGAGTTGTTTCTGCTGAGTCTATAAATCAGCTGGAATTATATATATTATATTGTAGAACTATGCAATTGTCTAATCACTAAAAAAACAAATGAATGCCAAATTGACAACAAATATAAGCACTTGACATTTCCTTCCAAAAAGTATACTAAAAATATTTATGCCTTCTTTAATAAAATTGATAAGCTATATATAAGTATATAACTACTACTGGTAGAGAAGCAGCAGAAAAAATATATGAAGCTATTGAAAAATCCTATATAAATTATATATATGTTTACCCCCTCAGTCTTTCATGAATAATTCCATCTCCTTGTATAAATACTGCACACACGAGCAGTAAATAAGAACACTCTGAATAATAACAAGTTATAATCATGGCATTCTTTTGTATGTATACTACTATAGTGAAGCACATTGACTGATCCACAAATGAACAATAGTTGGAGGAAGAGGATGCAATATCAACGTAACCAAGTGATTCAAGAGATATATATATATATATCTAGTCCTTTTGTTTAAAATTATTTAAAAATCTCAAGTCTCATCTCATGGCCACTCACCTCAAAGCAAGTAATTTACTTAATTTTCTTCATTGTTCTATCTATTTTATTTTATTTTTTGAAGTGTTACAATGAGAAATTGGTGCTTAAAATTTGTTTCTGGCATAAATAGATCAAAGTCATTGTTATGAATTTGAATAAGGTAAATGTAATTGCAAATTTTATTATTTTATGGGAATTTTGAGAAATGGAAAATTGAGTAAAATTACAATAAAATTGGTAACATAGTTTAATTTTCTACCCTATTTATCCTCTATTTTTAAAATTACAATAAATTAATAATCATTTCATCCAATTCAACATTTCAATTATTCACATTCTAACAATTCTATTTTAATTTTGAAATTAAATTCGGAAAATTTTATCTAAATTTAAAGGTACTTTAATTTACCTTGCCAACATGATCTGAAGTTCTTTGAGTTCTTATGTCAATTCTAATAATAACAAATTAAATGGAATGTGAAAATAGACAACAAAATGAGAAGAATTAATTTTTTTTTTCGAAACGCCACAGAAGAGGGAAGATGTAGAAAGGGGTTCGGTCCGGGAGAAGAAAATAAATAAAAGAGGAAGAGATCAAGGGTCACTGCACAAAAGACAACGTGTAAGGAAACTGCATCAAATATGTTATTGCTAAATGGAATTTTATGTGACTGTCGAATGGAAGACATTGTAGCACGCTAAGGAACTTCATCAAATATATGATTCTTTAGCGAATTTGCAAAGGAACAATACCAAATCATTTGGTGTGGCTCCTTCCATGCCTTCAAAAACATTTCAACATCTTTCTGGTTCTATATATAATATTTATTTCTTTCTAAAAATAAAAAATGTCAGCCTTCTGTTTTGTTCTTTTAAATTTGACAGTGTTTGTTTGCAGGGTAGGACCCTACAACCTATCATGAGTTTTACATATTCAACCTAAAAGGGTACGCTTGAGATCTCTGAGGGATCCAGTTGTATAAATCATGTTGTGTCTGCCTGGACTGAATCAAACAACACTTACGGACCAATCAAATATAATGCCGTGATCATATGATTACATATTATAACTGAATTTATATTTATCTGTTTTCAAAAACTTAAACAGTGTAACAGGAGATTGAATAAAACTTAGGTTTTTACAATTACGAAAAACAACTTAAAAAGCAAATAAAGACTTAGATCCTTATTTTTCCTCAAAAACAAAAAAAGCAAGTTAAAAAAACAAAAATGAGAAAAAGTTAAAAGTGTGAACGTATCAGCACCTAATCAAACAATACCAACCCAAACTGACAGTCCTGTTACAAGTTAATACCCATTAAAATGCAAACTACCAAACATAACAAAGAAATTGAAAGAAAAACAGCATGAATTCAAACAACGTACTTCATTGGAAAAACTATATTGAAAAGGAAACATATTGTGTGGGTACCTGGAGGTCATGGCAAATCACATGTGGGCTATCTGGAGGTGCAGAAATGCGATAGCCTATACAGGGGAGACGCCATGGCTTGAAATCCTCATGGTATTGTCACGTAGCAAAAAGGATGCAAATAACGGTCATCAAGATGGACTGATGGCAGTGGTTCACAACTGATTCATGTGCTACACAGATGGCTCATTGCTATAGTCTTGGCAAGGTGGTATTGGTTTTATCATTTGTGATAGAGGTAAACTAGTCAAGTACAGATCAAGGCATGTTTGTGTATGCTGCCCTCTCCATTGTTGAAAATTAATTCAAAATTATATTTAGATAATCTCTGCATATGTTTAGTTTAGTTAGAAGCAGTTTTTAGACACATAAAAACTACATGAGTTATTTTAGGCATTGGTTATTTTCAGCATAGTTATGTTTAGCATGTTGTGTAGTGGGTGCTTAATTTAGGGAAGTTGTGGGTGGTTATTTTAGGAACATTGTATTGCTTTAAATACTACATAACTTTATGTAATTGAGTAAGAGAAAGGAAATAAAGCATTGTTTCTATTCAGAAAAATATTCTTCTCTCTTCAATCCTGTGCATACTGTCACAAAGCAGTGCAGTATTGCTTAGTTTATTCCAACAAAATGGTATCAGAGCCAGGTTCAGTAGGCAAGCAATTGAAGGCAGAGTCAAGTTGCAATTGATGGCAGACTTGATTGGTGTGCAACCTTGAAGAATTGCAGCAGCAACAATTGCTAAAGAAGCATTGACAACCTTGAAGACGACATTTCAGGGAATTTCTCGAGTTGTGGCAATCAAATGGCAAATCCTACGCTGAGATTTGTTGCATATGAAAATAGAAGAATCAATGTAGATTTTTCTAGTGAAGAGTCGCATTTGTTGTCAACCAAATTCAAGCATATGGAGACAACATCTTAGAGCAAACCATGGTGGAAAAGGTACTGAGAAGTGTAGCACAAAATTTGATCGCATAGTGGCAATAATTGAAGAATCAAAGAATCTTTCAACCTATTGCTTTGATGAATTGATGGGATCACTGCAGACCCACGAAGCAAAGTTCAGATCACAGGAGAAAGGCGATGAAAAGGCGTTCTACAGAAAGGGGGAGTCCTCTCAAGGCAGAGGTGGACGTGGCCATTGTAGATTTGGCGAGTTTGAGTTTCAGCATGACAAAAAGATGTCTAGTGCTTCCAATAGAAAAGATATGGCTGTGTGCAAGCCGATTGTTTCATAAAACAAAGGGAAGAACAACAAGCATGCTGTGAAGAAGAAAAGGAGTAACCCATGCTTTTCATGGCGTATACAGCAGGTGGAAGGCAATGATCCACAATCTTTGAAGAAATGGCAGAAAATGAAAAACTAACATCAAGCATTGCAAGAGGAAATACTAGCAGCAAGAACAATGGAGATCAAGAGTGCAAGTTCAGAAGAATCCAAAGTAGGTTTTGGTATAATCAATTTTGAATTAAGGGGAAGTGTTGAAAATTAATTCAAAATTATATTTAGATAATCTCTGCATATGTTTAGTTTAGTTAGAAGCAGTTTTTAGACACATAAAAACTGCATGAGTTATTTTAGGCATTGGTTATTTTCAGCATAGTTATTTTTAGCATGTTGTGTAGTGGGTGTTTAATTTAGGGAAGTTGTGGGTGGTTATTTTAGGAACATTGTATTGCTTTAAATACTACATAACTTTATGTAATTGAGTAAGAGAGAAAGGAAATAAAACATTGTTTCTATTCAGAAAAGTATTTTTCTCTCTTCAATCCTGTGCATACTGTCACAAAGCAGTGCAGTATTGCTTAGTTTATCCCAACATCCATGCAAAAACGATATCACTTAGAGAAGCAATATCAGAGGTAATTACGTTGTGATTGGAAGGGTGTTCTATTTACATCTACAACAATGGACTTGTACAGTTGGCATCAAATGTTCATCCCTTGTTATATTCGGATTGGAGAGCATACAAGAATTGTTGTGAGGATTGTAAGCAGATGAGGTTAAATGGATATTTTAGTTGCAGTCACGTAGCAATAGACTAAAATGACAAGGCCGATATCTTAGCAAAATGGGCAAGGCTGCAAGGTATGGATATTGAGGGATATACATTATTTGCAATATTCTAAAATCGTGTTAGGGCTTCGGGAGTTGTATGAAGATTTTTTACTTTCAACATGTACTCAGTGGAGATCTGCTATAAAAGATGTACTGGCCTATGGGCTTTTGAATTCAACAAGAGAAAGTGTAAACATTCTTTAAGAATAGGTTTAATTTTCTAAATCCAGACCTTACCCGATAGATTTAGTCATGTATTGAAACTGTTTTTTCTTACATCAATTTAATTTATGATACAATTGTATTTAGCTATCAATGCCTGATCAAGGAGAGAGAAGGGATTATTTTGCATCATCTTAAATTTTAGTTTATGTGATTGAATGTAAGAACATTGATCAAGTTATACAAAGTGATCAATTCTATGTACTAAATATAGTTCCACAGGTGATATGTCTGTCATTCCTCTACAATAACAAGTGCCAATGGTGGAGCAGGAGCAGGTGCTTGTGGAGTCAGCAAATACTGAAGGTTCTCTTTAAATTTACATACATTAGACTTACTTGTTTTACTCTTTTGCAAACCTCTGTTGCCTATTGGCTTTTTGTTTCTGAATATGTTTTGATGTGAATGTTTTGTGACTGGCCTGTTCCATAATGATGACGGAGGCTGAACCTTATATTTTGTAGCCCGTTTGCTTAATTCAAGTTTAGGCCTATGCCTCTTTAAAAAAATATATATATATAGTTCCACAGTTTTAAAAATTACTATAATATGTGTAATGTAGTGTCTTTTATAACATACATATTGATTTACACTAAAAGCACATGAATTATAAAAGTCCTACGACAGAACGAATTTTTTTTTTTTGTTGAGAAAAGTGGGATATCCCAACGTTTTTCATATAAAAAAAACATTACACAGTATGACTTGTGAATCCTTTCAGAAGTACAAAAACTCATACAGATCACAGTAGGAATTATGAAATCCCTTTCAGAAAATTAAAAAGGCATGAAAACCCAATCTATGAAGTGTGACTCATATTGAGTAAAAAGGCATGTAAACCCAAAACCCGAACAATTTGTAACCACTGAAATTATAATGCTCGTGATCTCTTTTGCTTGTGCTCACGTCAAATGTTAAAATACCTGAAAATTCCAGGGGCAAAAAGAGAACGCCTTCTTGTGGTTGAAATGCAAAACTGTCCTCGTACTTCATTTGCTTGCAGACATCAAATTAATCGAGATGTCGAACCGAATATATTTGATGAAGGCTTAGTTTATACTTCATGGTCCATTCTTGTCAACTTTTGCTCTTAAGAACCCAAATACCAAGTGTTATGCTGTTGCACACAGTCATACAATTTAAGAGCCCTTGGGATTGCCTAATTTTAGCAAAAGTAAGATTTTCCAAATCTGGCAGACAGATCACCTCATAGGAGCAGTCGTTTGGAGCGCCAGAAGAGCAAGTACATAAACAACACATGTATTATATGATTATGTCTTGTGTTTGAAGTAGTGCTCTAAATAGCGCACTATAGTTAGGATTAGTGACTCTATAGTGTTTTGAAACCTTAAATACTAAGGTATAAGATAAAAGTACGCTATTTTAGTTATAACCACTATAGCACGTAGCGCATGTTAACCTACATTGGCTTTTATTTAGAAGCCCAAACTGAAAATTTATTTTAAGGACCAATTTTTTTCAAGACCCAAATTGCTTTTGTTTTTAAATAGAAAATAATAAATAGTTTATGCCGTGATGCTTAGGTTATTATGAATAGAAAAAAAAATTGATAGTTTATGTAATAATGCTTAGTTTATTTTGAATGAAAAACGATAGATAGTCTATGATATTGTTAGAGATATTTTGAATAAAAATTTGAAATTTATACTTATTCAATATGAATATTTTAAATCCTTAATTTTGTGCTACTTACTGCCATTTGACACATTACATAATACTAATAATCAGTGAAAATATAAAATATACTTTTTGAAAAAAAACACACTATGAAAGATAGCTTTTCCTATATATATAGCTACGCTATTTGCAATAGTTTTTTTTTTTAGTCTTTCAGCAGTGACGCGATAATCGCTATTTAGAACCATAGTTTGAAGTATCATATTTTATTAAATATTTATTTTAATTTAAAATAAATAGGCAGGGAAGTGTGATCCGAAGGTAAGAATAAATTCATACAAAAGAAAACACGAAATTAAATTTTCAAAAGTGAAAAGGCAGAATGGGAGCAAAGACTAACCTTTCCTCTTCATCTTGCAGAACTCATTCTACGTGATCCAATTCCTGATATGCTCAGACTGTCGAACAGAGATGGTATCCATATCTCTTTCTAACGAGCTCAGGGTTGCAATGACCTCTTGGAGGATGACCGGAGAAAAAGAGAGAGAGGAAGAGAGGAGATGAACTAGGGTTTAAGGTTTAGGGACGGAGGGGATGAACTAGGGTTTTGGGAAAGCAATTAAAAAAATTGGGAATTGTGATAGAGCGCAACAAACCATACCTAAATCTGGATCCTTATTTTAGAGAACTCCAATGATTATCCATTAGCTTAGAGCACAACTTGCGTTGCAAGAACATCAATGATTGTTTTAGGCAGTGACTAATTGTCCACAAAAAAACTGACATTTAACTTACGTTAATCCTATAAAATTTCAATTCTATATTGTAATCTCATATAACAAATCATATACAAAATGCACTTTAAAATTCTAATATCTAGCAGGACAACTTTGTGTATTTGCAACTTCCACAAGTTGTCAAACTAGTTGTACTTGCTACGATACCACTTAATGTATTTCTCTAACATCAAGTTGTCAAACTAGTTAATGATGATATTAAAATCTTCTATAATATTTTAAAACCAGATCACTTCTCAAACATGCAGTTTTTTTCAAAATAACACTGGAAATTATGCAAAATTAATTTTTTTGAATCAATATTGTTTCTGAAATTAAAATTAATTTTAATTTTAATTTTTTTGAACAAAAATTCATAATTTTTTCTTCAATTATTAATATTTATATATGCATCTATATCCTGTAAATTAACATTACACATATTGTAAACCTATAGTACTTCAATACTGTAATATTCCCAAATGTAAACTAACTAACAGATGCAAACTATAAAACTTTAAATCTGAAACCTAAAACACTATAAAACTAAGATAAACACACTGCAAACTTCAATATTATAAATTTATAAAATATAAACAATAAAACTAACACATGCAAACTATAAAACATCAATACATCAACTATTAACAACCATATTGTTAAACATTAGTAACTATTCACAATCATTGTTCAACAGTAGTAAAAATAAACAATAACATTCTAAACACAAATTCATACATTCTACACAAGCATACTATTCAACATACAAAAACTTCATAACTCATCACTATAACAATGCATCCTTTAGAAATACCATTCTGCAAAAAAAACAAATAAATAATGTTATAAAACTGTAAACTATATCATGTAAAACACTCTACATATCATGTACAAAATGTCAACTATATCATGTAAAATTGTGATTTATATATTGTAAACCTTTAAACATCAATAATAATAAATACTGTAAAATGATACATATATAATGTAAAACTGTGAACTATTTACGGTAAAATACTGTACATAATTTTTAAATCTGATTCATATATCATGTAAAATATTGTATAGGTGAAGTAAATCTATCAGAATAAACAAATTATGTAGTAAAAGTCAACCATGTTCAACTCTAGGTCTTCCCACAATCATACTCAATAATTCTTCAATTCTAATTTATAAAATCACTCGTCTAACCACTTATTTACTAAAAAAAGGCTAGACCTAGGGAACGACTTGACTATGTGACATCGAACAAATATAGACACATAATGTGAGAAGAGAGAAATACAACTCTTAACCCAGAACTCATCAAAATGATTGAAATACAAAACAAGTTCATGACTCAAACCAAATAAAGTTTGAAGATTGCAACTTTCAGAATCAAGAATAGCTCACCTGCAAGTCTCGGCAACTCTAGAGTCGTTCTCTCCAAAGGCATGGATCTGCACCTCGAGTCCCTTCTCATAAGAACTCATTGAGTCCTCTGTTCTCCCCAGCATAGCATGTGTATCTCCCAATTGCATCCAACTGGCAAACTCAGCAAGACTTTCCTCCTCCTTGTCTTGATACTATTCTCCAGTCTCCTTGGCCACCGACACAGCGCCCTCCACCACTGGGATTGCCTCAACATGCTGACTGAGAGCACAGTAGATCGCGACAGTGATGTGTAAACTCATCGCCAGTTCCAGTTCAGCACCTTCCCCTTTCCTCTCCTCTCCAGTGCGCATGAGGTGCTGAGTGCATACTCTAGTGCCTTTGTGGGACCACCTTCGCCTGAGGAGATCATGGTGTCCCGGGCTTGCTTTAGGAGAAACGGACTGAGATCTGGGTTGTCATGGAATTAATCGACCATGTCCATTGAGGATGGAGTTTTCTTCGATGGGGAGGTTTTTTTGGAGGAGGAAGTGCAGGATGCAAGGGTTTTCCTCAGCGTCGGTGAAGAGCGAACTGGTGTGTCGCCACCGCCAAAGGATGCAGTGGAGGTCTCAGGTATGGAGACACAAAGAGTGTAGTATCCGACGGGGTCACCAAGCCAGGCATGGCAAATTGTTTAAAGCTTCTCTGATCAGAGTGGGAAGAAGCGTTATAGAGACGCGATCAGGGATTGGAACTAGAGATCACGACAAGCATATGAGGAGCCTGATCTGAAATTTTTGAAAATTAAAATCGTGTTTACGGAATAAGAAGGTTCTATTTAAGGTAGTGCGTGAGGGAAGACAGTTAAGTAGACTTACCCAAACTTTTGTGTAAAAAGCGTGGACAGAAGCCAGAGGATATATAAACTTTTTCTCTTATTTCATTATCAAAATTTATTTTAATTCTAAATCCTAGCAAATTATATGTCCATTTTTTAAAGTCCAAAATCTCGATTTGAATTGTTCAATACTGTTTCCATATTGAAATGTATTTGGAAATCACATTTTACTATATTTTTAGAATAGTTGAAAATTATTGTTTAATTTTAATATGATAAATAATAATAATAAATTATGAAAATAGTGAATTTCTAGATTTCAAAGATATCATAAAAAATAAATGTAAAATGACCTCAAAATATATTTTAGGAAAAATTCCAATGTACCCTTCTAAGCTTTTGAAATAACCAATCTACCCATAAAATCACGATAATAGCTAATATATCAATCAAAATTTAATTTTCTTTCTTCTATCCGCTTTTATTTATTTTTTATTTTATATTGACCATTACTCCCCTTTATTTTTAAACAGAGTATCCAGTCCTTATCTTTTGTTCTTCTAATTGCCTTCCCCGTATTTGCACTAAAAATATCACTCCATCAATCATGCCTACAAGGGCTTCCAATAAAAAGAAAAACCATTCCCTCAATACACTATTAGAATTCACACTTTTTTCATACTTCTAAAAATGACTTTTTTCAAGAACTTATTCTTGGAAAAAATCCAAAAATCGCCATTTTCAAGCGCTATCCTTGGAAATACTACTGTTGCTAATACCCTCTTTGGAAATAGTCACTATTTCTAAGAGGACCGTTAGAAATACTCTTTTCTGGCTTTCTCCAAGGAACTACCCTTGGAAAAAGGGTTATTGGAAATACTTTCAAACTTAGCCATTGTCTGCATTATTTCCTAGGAGAGCATCAGTAGGGCCCACCTAAGATTTTCCAAGGGCATCAAATAAGGGACCCACTAGAGTATTTTCAAGGAAGAGAATGTGGGCCCCACTTGTTTATTTCCAAGGGTAGTGTATATGTGACCCACTAGAGTATTTCCAAGGGCAATGTACATGGGATCCACTTGAGTATTTCCAAGGACTAATATTTGCATGAGAAGATATTTTTTATTATTCCATTGATTAACCATGGTAATGACAAGCCTAAATTATATCATATTAGCATGCTCTTATGGTACAATCCTCCCTGTACCAACCCAGTATTGACCCATTTACATTTCCCAATTCTTATTCAACCACATTAACAAAAACACTAAAATATAGAGAAGAAATATATATGTAATTAACATTAATTGATTGACAAAGTAACATAAAAATACATTGTTCCAAAATACCAAAAATATTACAAAAAAAGTGCTAAAAAAACTTCTATATATACCCAAAATATGCCCTAATTAAATACAACTAGCAAAATAATATTTACAATTGACTAAATTGCAAAAATATTTTTATGAGAACAATGAAGTCACTCTTCCTTTTATTTTGCTATGTTGTTCTCCCTACAAAAACTGACAAAGTGAGTTAGTTTGTTTTGGAGAACATAGTATTGTTGGTATTGTTGATTGTTCGATATGTGGATTCTTCAAGCATTGTTGTTTCAATACTATACCAAAAGGTACAAGTATATAAGCACTTGATAAAAATTTTGAATTTTATGAATTATAAACAAAAAAAATGTTAGACTGACTAATATATATATTATGCATTTACAAATCAACTCATTGATTCTAAGGGACACTAAGATGTCAGCTAGAAACTAGGTATTCTAAATATAGCTTTAATTGTTAGGAAACCCCACTAGAAATTACTAAAGCCAATCTTATAAAAATTGAAAGAGATAATAAAAGAGATGGTATCTAACTACTAGAAATCCAAATGCAAAACCAGTTCCAACAACCAGGAGATGAGGATACTTCTTCATTATGTCAGAAATGGACAACTATGTTCTACCCATTGACAATTATATATATATATATATATATATATATTAGCAATTAACAAACAGATGCACCAATATATTTCGACTATATAAATGGAAGTGAAAAATAGTCATGTGATATTTGTATAAAGAAGATGTACCTTGTTGCATCAAAGCCACCAATATAACAATATTTGGAAGCACTTATCCCACCATCCAGCCCCTACAAAAATTAATAATAAATGACAATATAAGAAAACATAGCTCAAGTATTTAATTTTTCAAACAACAGTTCCAAAATTGCCCTTCTTTGCTTACTCCTTCATATATGCAATTAAAAACTAAGAATAAGATTGAATGCTTGTGCAATACCAAGCAACTGAAATATTCCAACATAATAAGATTGCAGTTTTCCAGTACATGTTGACTAATTATTTTATCAAAATGATATTAACTAAATACATTGTTCATATTAAAATGAGGAACATTAATACAAATACGATCTATTATTTTGGCAAGGTACATTGAGTTTTAGAACAATTATTACCAGTTTCTGATTTTTTTACAAATTATAGTGAATTTTCAAAGTTCAGCACTTAAATACAAGTTCTAGCTCAAAAACAGCATGTCGGTACCAAACTAACTATGAAAGGAACTTAAATTTGACATAGCTTTGGTTCATTAAATGAATTGACATTAATTGAGGGTGTAGTTCATGACTCCTTGAAACTTTAGACACCAAAAACACTTTATTGAATCTGCGGTATGTTCTACACAAAAATAACAAGGCAGCATGCTACAAAACATGAAAAACTGATACCAGCTTAGGCTGGTACATAATCTGATCTGCACAAAAACACTAGTTCGACCCAGCTAGAAAATTTAGAAAAGAATGAAACTTAACAGAGATGTAGATCATGACTTTCTTGAATTTCAGAGACCAAGAACACCCAATTCAGAATTATGAGCTGTTCTACACAAAATTCACAAATCAGCTTGTCAGGAAATTAAAAAAAACAGCAAACAGTGGCTGCTTCAAAGGAGCAAAAGCATACCCAAAATACTCCTAAAAATCCCACCAAAATAACAGAACACCCATAGACCCTCCATAAGCCTTGTGGTGACCTCAAACTAGTCCCTTATAAGAAGAAAACCGAAATGAGAATGCTAAATATGATGAACAATCCTACTGAAAAATAGTGCTATCTTGCCTCTTTGTCAATTGAATAAAACCTAAGGGCTTGACTGATAACTTCCCTAAATTCTTGGAGACCTAGACAAACATGTATACAAGACAGCCGCAAACTTAAAACAACTAAATCTGGTCACCAAAGTTACCAAATCATGTTTTGACACAACACCACAACTTTCTCATTTCAAGTTCAAATCAACCCCAAATGAACCCAAGTTAAATCATCCATGTTTCTAAACCAAAATTGAGTATGTTCAAGCATCAGCCCACTCATGAAATTGCCAAAACACCCCTTCACTTGAACTCAAGTGGATTTTTCATGAATAACTTATATAGAAATGTGAAATGATAATAAATACACCTCCAAATAATAATAAATAGACAAGTATCTTTCAAATGATAATCATAGAAGGAAAAATTGAAATCAGAATCGGGATCGGCACCATCTGATCTCGATCCCGGATCGGATCGAAAAATCAGACTTTTTTATCATAAGCTTATTTTATACTAAAAAATAGGAAAAAATTGATAAAAAAATTTAGACAAATAATTACAATCAAATAATCCACTAATACAATATAATAGAAGCATTAAAACTAAAAGCACACTTTTTCACTGCCAGAAACTATGTCGTGTTAGCTGGATCACTTTATCGGCGTCTGTACTATGAAACTGAGTAGAAAAATGTTGCCTAATTAATTTTCAAATAGAGTAAAAACAATAAATTACATATATTAAAATTAGTAAAATGTATATTAATAAAAGAATTATAATAGCCACAAATTTAATAATTAATTCTCTTAAAAAATTAACAGATTGATTCAGTATTTATAGAAGTAAAGAATTAAGATCATTCTAATTGGTCCCCAAAATCTCTTTAGTTGGTCCACCCGTCCAAATTTGTGGGCCTCCAATGGTCAGTGACTGCTGCTACTTCACTAAAAGCTGGCCCAACCACAGCTTCTCTTTTTAATATTTTCTGCCCGAGCTTCTACCCGCATTGCCCACAATATCTTCTTCTCCAATCAGCCATTTGACCAAGTCAAAATCAATATTTTCACCCCCAAATGCTTACTCCATCCGCTCTCTCTCCGTCTCCTCCATTTTCCTCTTATTATGGATGCATCATTGGCTCACATCGTGAGAATCGGTCTGATTTGGACAAAAACTCTGCTGATTCTGGTCTGATTCCACTAATTTGGCCGATTTTTTCAAGCAAAACTCACCCGCTGCTTAAATCGGTCCAAAATCGGATCGGTCTTGTCCGATCCCGACCTGAATCGGCCGATTCCGATCTGGATCGTCTGATTTTGCCTTCTATGATGATAATCACTTAGGCATACTTCTCTTGTTCTTTCAATTTGTTCAGGAGTCTTGATCTTTAGAAATTTCAATAAGGGGGGAATTATTTTCCAAAAATTTCACTGAGCGCATCAGTTTGTTAGAAATTTTGCTATTCATATCTGATATGTCACGTGGGACCCATTTGTCAATTAATGCTTGCACAGAAAAAAAAATATGAAAAAATTGAAAGAAAAAAGTTCAATTTTGTACGACTTATATGGCCAAACATACTCGTAATTTCAATTCACGTCGGATCGAAACTTAGACATAACAAAACTTAGACATAACAAAACTTCAAAAAAATTATGTTGGTTATGTTCAATGTTTTCCCTTGATCATTTAAAAAATAATTTTGGAATAATTTAATTGCAGATCGACCGTCAAAATGATAAATGAAAAATGAACGGTCCATAAAAGTTTGCTAACTTTGAAGGGACAAATAATGATAAAATTATTTAAAATTGACAATTATAAGTATGATTTGACCGTAGAAGATGTAAAAAATCTTTAAAATATTTTGTTGAATTTTTTTCATATTATTTGTTGTATATGCCTTACCTAATTAGTAAATATCTATGTTCCGAGCCGTCTGATAAGCAATGAACGGTTCTGATGTGTTCATTTAGGCAATTTTATTAACAGAGCAGTTTTGAATCTATGCAGCACACAGCCTATATAATTTAAAGAGTGTGCACTATATATAACAAACTTCTTGTAGGTAAAACTGCTCGGATAAAAATTTTACTTGTCAATTTTTTTTTGTCCCCCCATCTAATCCAGAGAGGGCTAGAGGGATTCCTTTGTGATAAATTCATATTTTCTCCTTGGCTGAATTTTTCTGTAAGATTACAGCCTTCTCCCCTTTTCGTTTTCCTCTAAAACCATTTTCTTTCCCTCTAAAACCCCATACAACAAAACCATCTAGTGTAACATTTTTTTTATTCACTACCTCTCTCTCTCCTCGACTCCTCCCCTCTTTCCTTCCGCCAATTCAGATGATCAGCTGCCGTGATTGAAGAAACCACTGCTCCCAAGTTTGAAATGGGCGAATCAAACTCACAATCGAGTCTGACAATGACAGTGCTAAGGTTTATTTGTTTAGTTTTTCTAGCTATATACCGGTGTTTGATTGTGTGCACACATGGTGTTTGATGAAATGACATATGTGCACAGGTTTTAGTAAACCGATAATTTTTGCCCGCTCGATCGATGTCTGTGATCAATGAATTGTTGTCGATTTCTTGTGTTAGGTGAAACAAATGTGAAAGGGTTTCTATGCATATGATATAATTACTTGCATATAATAAATCTTCCCTTGCATATATTTCCAACATTTGTAATTATATTTTATTTCTTTCTTCTTATTCCATATTAACTTCTACTTCCAACACTTAATTTCAGCAAGCTGATGAATGCGAGAAGATTTCCCAATTTTTCAGCTCATAATAGAAGGGATGAGTTTTGTTGGTTATAATTTTGATGATGATTCGAATGGTTCGGGAAATTCCATCCTAAGATAAAAAGGGTCTCTTGCTGCAAAAACACGTGACGGTCGTGATTCTGCAACAGACCCTCTTAGCCTCTATGCAAGGGTACTTTGTCAAAACTTTTTGTCTGTACCACTGGTTTAGATCTGAAGTAGTACATGTCCAATTGTCCATACCTAATTGATAATAGTAAGTTGGTGTTTATCATGTAGCAGTAGAAATCTAATAATTAAAGTTAAGTATAAGAGCAATTTTGTCATAACGTACTCAATATCTTGCTTGCGGCGGTATTTTTTCCTTCACATGCACTTGTACAAGTGTTATTAGATTTCAATTGGTACAGTCCCAACTATAGAATTTTCCAATTGGTACAGTCCCAACAAGTTGTATTTTTTCCTTCACATGCACTTGTACAAGTGTTCGACGAAACCCTGAGGCTTGTGAAATATCCATGGCCTCATAGGTATGTTTTTTCTTCAACAGACTAGTGAATGCACTAAATGCACTAAGAATTACTATTGGGTTGCTGATATGTCATTGTTTATTCATAATAGCATACTAGGGATTATAGTAGGTGGTGGGGTTGGCACCTATCTTTGAAGCCCCATCACCTTTCATGTGCATCTTCAAGCAACACGGGTGGCTATGAAAGTAAGGTTTTAAATGAGGGACTGCTTACACAACAGACCCCTAAAAAATAATTGGTTTCAGGTAATTTTAATCCTGTTGGAATTGTGATACTTTGAGAAAGCACTTTTACATTGCTTAAGATTTACAAGATTAATATGACATAATTAATCCGTGTAATAAATTCTTAGTTGACATTATTACTATGTTTCTTAGTTGACACTGCTAATTAACTGTACTTCACCAGTCAACTGATGGATATTAATATTATTAGGAGTAGAAGTGTAGAACTAATGTGTTAAAAATTGCTTGTTGAAATTGATTTGCTTTTTCTTTTTTGACAATATAATAATTGTGTGCCTTCTGCTTTCATGTTGCGCCTGCATAGTTTTCTAATTGTACAGTCTTTAATATTTATATTGGTGTAAATTCTAAAATTGACATTATTACCATGTTTCTTATTCTTTGAAGTTCTTTGAAGTTCTTATTCTTTTAGATTTACAACAATGTAATGTATGGATTCACAGGGATTTATTTTAAATTTCAGATTCAGGAGATGGGGTCAGTTCTAATTATAGTTGACTTTGAAAGAATGTGATTGATTCACACATGGGTATAATGCTGAAATGAATTAGAATGGTAATGATTGATATTGAAGGAACTTTTGTTATTTTTCTTGATTGGATCTGAAACTCTATTTTTCTACTCTCCACCACATCAGTTTTCCTTTAATGTGGCACTGATTTACAAGGCCTTGTACCAGCGTCAAATTTTTACTATTAGTAGTTTAGATGATATATTAGACTTGTTTGGGCAGACTCTAAACATAGTTTTACTGGCTGCTTGTTGTCAATTTGGAGATCAAGGATTTGCTTGTTATGGTATTAAAGAATTTCAAAGAATGTAAATTAGTGTCTTCCTAATTTACAGTCTTCTTGTTATTATCTTGTACTTGGTGAAATGACTTATCTTATCCATGACCTCACTTTATTCAAAAAAGAGAGAACTGACGTTGCTTCTTTTTTTTGCCTCTTAGTCTAGTAATTGGGAGATGAAAGCATACAAGGAAATGGACAAATGATCAGATTACGAAAAAAAATAGTAGGTGGATTTTTTTACACTTTTCTTGTTTTGAGAAAAATTGTAGGTGGATTTTTTATGATCATAGATATATGAAATTATGTGTTGAATAATGAGATACTTTGATTTTGTAATTATGATACTTAGATAATATGATATTATTATTGTGATATTTAGTAATATTTTTATATAATTTAGTATTTAGTATTATTAATTGGAATTGTGGGTGTTTATTGTACTAGTCTTATTATTGTGATTTTTTTTTTCAGTATTCAAAGGGGCAGCTCAAATAAACAAAAATGTTTTTGTCTCCAGGAGTTAAACTTTTCTAACGGTAGCCTCATGGAAAAATTATGTCTAATTATAAAATAATATAAACTGAATC
Source organism: Carex pumila (assembly GCA_033356055.1). Lineage (NCBI taxonomy): Eukaryota > Viridiplantae > Streptophyta > Magnoliopsida > Poales > Cyperaceae > Carex > Carex pumila. The sequence goes on from JARJHM010000426.1 coordinate 43,113, forward strand.
AATAAAACATTTTCAAGGGTGTGCTCCAGCATTTTCATGGGCCTCAGCATAAAATAATATAAACTGAATCAACAAAGTATTTTCAAGAGTATTGTGCTCAAATATTTCCATGAGCCTCACTATAAAATAATATAAACATACATACCAAAACATTTCCAAGGGTAGTCAGTTGGAAATAATATGGGCTCTCAATAAAATATAGTATTCGTTCTGCTTAGCGGGTCATGAGTCGTGCAAAAGTATTTCCAAGGGTGGATAACAAGCATTTCCAAGGGTTGGCATCAGGGATTTCTATGCGCTACTATTTCTAAGGCCCTACCCTTGAAAATGATTAACTGTGTTAGCAAACCCGATTTTATTTCCAAGGGCCCTTCCTAATCTTGAAAGTACAAATGTTACCCTTGGAAAAAGCGAAAATTATAGTAGTGATAGTAAATCGCACATGAAATCTTGGGTTGCGTTTGGATGAGGCAAAGAATAGTGCTAACTTGGGTTAGCTACTATTCCGAACTACTATTTTACGTTTGGATGTGTTTGAGTTTGCAAAAAGGGAATATTCTTTGTTTGTCTTTAGTAGGTTAGCATGCTATTCTACTAACTCAACTAAAAGTTAGGTTAGCTCACTATCTCAAATTTGAGTTAGCTCACTATTCTCACTAACCCAAGTCTTCATCCAAATGCACCTAGAATACTAGTGTGGAGATACAACACACCAACAAATTAATTCGACCATGCCGCTTCTACTTCTTCGCTGTCATTTCATTGGTTGTAGGAGGCATGAAACTTTATTTATGGATAATTTGGTGTAGTTTCAATAACAATTATTTCGTTGCAACAAATATATTATAATACAACTAATTAATTTAGTAACAATATTATTAATTTAATGCAACCAATTAGTTTATTAGTTGCAATGTGTTGTTGCAAAAGATCAAATTTGGTGTAGTGATATATATTTTATTGATGATGTGTGTGGTATACTCAGGTCACATATAAATACATGACGAGTTGTTATAGGGTGTGACAGTATCATAGCATTTTCCTATAAACTATGTATAAATTTATGCGCAAGTATAATTTTTTTTAAAATAAATGGGATCATGAATTGATCCTCTCATTCATTATACAAAACTCCGTCTCTGTCCATATCTGACATAAAATTTAAATTAAATGCATTGCCGTGGAAATACATTATCTGTAGAGCAAAACTAAGGTGTGATATACTCATCAAGAGAGATTGGTGAGCACACTTCCAAATGGCTATCGGATTGATTCTGAATTACGAATCCAAACCGTTGAAATTCAATTACTTCGTGAGTGATGCATGTATATAAAAAATTTTAAAGTTTCAAATTCATTAAATACATGATCAAGTGGTCAAAACAATGATGAAAAATTAATACATTAAACATATAAATTTTTTTATAAAATATTCATTGTTTTGACCACTTGACTATGTGCTAAATGAATTCGAAACTTTAAAATTTTTGCAAATGTGACCAGGGTAACTTGGAAGTTGACATGCTAGACTTTTGTGTTATTCACTTGTTGTGCTTTATTTGGAATTTTTGCAAATTGCAAGGGTGAATTAAACTGGTGGTATCCCTAGAACTAATTTGCTGTTTCGTTTTTTTTTTTTTTTTTTAACTTTAAGGAATGGTTGGATAAAAGTGAGGAAAAGTAAATTTTGAACTACAGAACGCAAGTTAACGAATTTTTTTATAAACCATAATTAACTAAATGAATTTTAGCAAAGCAGTATGATTGTTTTTTTTTTTACAAAAATTATAAAGACTGAATCCTCAATTCGGTTTCCCTTTATTTTGAAACAGGGGTTATCCCTGACAGAAACAGCTTATTTCTGGCGGAAACAGGGGCTGTTCCTGGCGGAAACAGACCGAAACAGGGGCTGTCCCTGACAGAAACAGGTCAAAATAGGGGCCGAATAAGGAGGAAATACATCACTGAAATACAGGGTATTCGAGAAAAGCCGAAACATACCGAAATAGGGGCCAAAATAGGCCTAAACAGGAGCCAAAACTGAACGAAACATACCAAAATAGGGGCTGAAACAGAGGAAAATGTGGAGACTGAGTCCCTAATTCGGTCTCTTCAAAAAGTAAAATTTGGAGACCGAATTGGGAATTCGGTCATTGTGGTTTTTGTAAAAAAAAAAAAAATAATCATACTGCTTTGCTCAAATTAATTTACTTAATTATGATTTGTAAAAAAAAATTTCAAGTTAAGCTAGATATATGTGGATAAAGAAGATATATGTGGATATTTTGTCAGACATGGTGACAACAGATAAGACATGCTTTATGAACATAGATACTTTGGCCCATGTGTATGTTCAAATTGGATCTTAAAAGTCACTTTAAGGGTAGTCGGCACGAGTCCGGGTCCTACTAACTCAAATATGAGTTTGGATCCGAACTGTCCACATTCAGTCCAGGCAGAGACAACATAATTTATTAATTAAAACAGCTGAGTCCCCTCATAGATCCCTAACGTGCCTTTCATGCCGTGATGAACATGCATGAATCCCATGATTTTAACTTACGAAAAAGAGCAAAATTAGGGTGTGATGTGCTCACTAAGAGGAATTGGTGAGCACATTTTTAAATGACTATTGGATTGACTCAAAACTTTAAATATAAATCGTTGAAATTCAAGTACTTCGTGAGTGATGAGTGTACATGCAAAAATTTTAAAGTTTCGAATTCATTTATGTTAGATTTCAAAATGAATTCGAAACTTTAAATTTTTTGATGTACATGAATCACTCACGAAGTACTTGGATTTCAACGGTTTAGATTCATAGTTCAGAGTCAATCCGATAGTCATTTAGAGATGTGCTCGCCAACCCCTCTTGAATTTTAACTGTATTATTTTTATTTTGTTGTATATATGCCGCTATAATGAAGCACATTTCTTGATATACATAAATGATCAACTAACCAGATGACAAGGTGCTTGTGTTACATGAAATATTTACTATGTACCTACCTACTTTTAATTTATTATTTCCTAACAGAATTTAAATACTGGTATATACCTATTACGTAATTATATTTTCCTTTGGTAAATATTTGATTTAGTTCAAAGTCTGCTTTTGTAATTTTTGTAAGATAGAGAGAGAAGAGATTAAGAATACAAATTATATTGCAATCTTATTTGTTCTGTTTACAAGTGTTCCTATTTGTAGTTACAAGACAACAAAAAGCTAGTCGTTGCACTATTCTCTATTGCTATTAATTACAATGCTCTATTTCCTACAAAGCACTATTTCATATTCTATTAAATAAACTAATAGTTATAATTTGAATTTTATTTATATTTTAACACTTCCCCTCAAGCTAGGAATGCATATATTATTAGAATTATTATTTTTCATCCAAGTTCCTTTACCGGGAATATTTTTAGTACCTTAGAATTATATTTACAGCTTCTAAATGTGGTGTTCTTTGTGAGTACCTCAAAATTCAATTATTTGGCTTACAAAAAAAAATCTGGACGAGTAATCATTAGATAGATTAATTTTCTTACAAGTGTATGAAATTGATTTATGTCTTTTAAAGGTTCACAATCTTCACTATATAATTTGCACTTATTATCAATTGTAGTAGATGTTGGTTTGCATCCTATCCTACCAGTTTCTTTTAATAAATCAAGTATATATTTTATTTGGGAAATAAAGGTTCTTTAACCGAAGAAGCTACCTCTATTCCAAAAAAATATTTAAGATGTCCCAAATCTTTTATGTTAATTTTTCTTTTAGTTGTTTCTTAATTTTTTGATTTGCTCTAAATTATTTCTGGTAAGTATGATGTCATCTACATACACTAAAATGAGAGTTGTAGTGGTTTCATCACAATTAGTAAATAAAGAATGATAGGTATTACTAATTTTAAAATTAAAAGAAATTAAATAAGAGAAATGTACGGTATTTTGTTGAAATATTGGCATATGAAATAAAAATTTCTATTGGATATCATACTGTATGGTCACATAATCTCTAAATCTAGTTAATGGTTATAGTACCCGAGATGACATTCTAACCGTTGAGCTCTCTTCCATTTCACTTTCGTTTGTGTCTTTAATAGTTTAATCTTCTTGATTATTATTTTCAACTTGATAGTTATTTATAGAAACAAAATTCAAATTATCTAAGTAAATTACTATATTATTATTTTGATTATTTATATATGTTTGATAGATTGCTTCTTTCTCTTTAAAATATGGCTCTTCTTCAAAACAATGTTACATCCCAAGAAAGATACATTTTTTTATTAATTGATTCCTAGAATTTAGAATCTTTCTTATAAAATGAATATACAAACTTCAGTTTGTCTTTTCTCTTGATATGTACAAAATTTGTACAACCAACTACTCTCATATAGTCATAAATGGTTTTTTGTTGATAAAGAATTTCTAATGGACTTTTGATTTTTTTTTTTTTAATTTACACTAGGTAATAATCTATGAATTAAATGTGTGGCACATATTATGGCATCCGACCAATAAATTTTAGAAATACCATTTTGAAATAATAAAGACTGTATCATTTCTAATAAGTGCTTATTTTTCATTTCTAATAAATTTACATAGGTACAAATGACTTTTTTTCAGTAGTATTTATACAAGTTGTTTGATGTATAATAGTTTCTTTTCTCTAAAGAGACTTAAAAACTTTTTATTTATAAATTTTATTCCATTATCCGATCTAAAGATTTATAGTTTTATATTAAATTGTGATTTCAGAAAAAAAATTCATAAATACAACCAAACACTTCATCTTTAAATTAAAAAAAACATAACTGAGTAGCTTTTGAAAAAACATCAATAAATAAAAACAAAATATTTGAATCCATTATACTAATCAATTAGGGCCAGTCCCCAGACATCATAATATACTAAATAAAAAACAACTTCACTTTTGCTAGTAGACAGAGAAAAATGAAACTTTGTTTGCTTTGCTAACTTGCAAATTTCATAATTAGTTCAGTTCAAATTTTAAAAATCTAGGATACTATTTAAAATATTGTCCGAAGGATGCCCAAGTTTTTTATATCAAAAATCAGATTTAATGAATTTTGCGTTAGCACAAAGATTTAAACTATGGTACTACTCTGCTGGTACCGCAGTTTAAAACTACAGACATGATAAAAATATAATTTAATAGAAAATAGTTAAATGGTTTTATTTGTAGAGATCGTAAATAAAAAAATTAGGCTAATATAATGAGGATTATGTGTTTTCAAATACAAAAATCACCGGAGCAACGCATGATTATTTGAAATTGAGAGGAAGAATAGCGAAAAAGAAGGCACAAGAGGTCAAAGAAAGGAGGCAGCAGATCACCGCTCTTTCAGAGTTTTTGGTATTTTGTGGCTAATACCACGCACCAAGTTATGAAGTCAAAATGCTTTTTAATTTCGTCTAATTATATAAAGATATATACTTATTATATAGTTCATAGCTAGGTTATAGTTTACACGTATCCACATATATATACAAAATATCCATATCTCGTCAAAATATCCACATTTATATATAAAAAACATGTGTTGTCAAGAAGAAAAAATTACAAAATAATATCCTGAAATTTATCAAAATATCCACATATATATGCAAAACATGATGTCACCATCTAGGACCAAAATATCCACATAAATATATACAAAAAACAAGAAAAAAGTAACATACAAAATAATATCCTGAAATTTATCAAAATGATTTTCGCCTCCCAAGCAAACCAAATAAATTAAATTTAGAGTTCTTTTTCTTTTCAAGATGTAAGTTTGCATGAGTACTACTCTTTCCTATTTTAATTTATTTTTCTTCTAAAATAAATAGATGATTATCTATCAATAAATATAATATAAAATAGTAAGAAAGCTGATGATACATAAAAGTAAAGTTAAAAAAAAGTACGGTAGCACTAGCTTGTAAAAAAGTTATTCTTTAGAGGTTCAAAGTGGATAATAATTTTTTTACCGATTTTACATTTCCAAACACATCTTATCTTTTATTCCTCGAAATTAATATAACTACATATAAAACTGGTGGCTGTAAATATTTTAAACTACATACCTAAACAAGCTGGGACATATATACCATTTAACTATGCTGGATGCTTGCTAAAATTACTTTATTGAGAAAATATTTGGTTTTGTCAAAGAACAATTTTATCCAATAGGATAGAGGTATTTGGGTGATCTCTGAGCAATTGAGCTAGGAGTTCGAATCTGGTGAGGTACCATATATACCTCATAATCTTGCACGAATATTTACAGAATGCCGTGAATTTTAGACAGACCCCAATAAAGTCTGGTACGCTCGGTACCGCATAAGATACTCCGGACCAAGCCTAGCTAGCTGTTTCGACAAACATCAAGCATGTGTGATTTATTTAGGCAGAATGAACTGGTGACCTAGCTAAGTGATGGAATAGCAAAATTATTGGTGAATTAATATGAACAATGAGGAAGCCCAATGGCGGATCTACATGTATGTCAGAGGATGCTTAGACACACCAATGATTTAAATTTTTTTTAATTATGTATATTATAATTTAATTTATTTTTTCTTTAATTTTCATATTGTCTAGTCTACCTCATAAAATAACAAATACTTGTAGTCTAGTGGTAAGAGTTCTATTTGGTATTTGTAAGGTAATGAGTTCAATTTCCACTTATAACAATTTTGCTACCTTATTCACATATTATGCATTTTATAGATGAGGTCCTCTATTCAAATTTTCTAATTTTGCCCCTCGGAAGCTGTGAGATAAAAACATACAACACATAGATGCTTCTTTCAAACCAAACATGTTTTGGCAAATGACATTAAACTTTCAGAGAATAACAGTGGCATTGATGTGTTCAGAATTAAACATTGAAACATATATGTCAAAAGAATGCATACATTGTTGCAAAATAAATCAGCACATTCATTATCAAAAATAAAATTGATGAGATTTTAAGTGTATGATATATTTTATTTATGTTATTAATTATCAAACATAAAATTTACTCGGGTCAAATTCGACCAAATAGCGTACTAACTAGTGTTCTGTTGTTCAAAATTTTACTTTCTCTCACTTTTATCCAAACAGTCAGAGTATGGAAAATATTGACCCATCAATCAATTCTAGGGGTACCACACAAAATTAATTCAATTATATATTATTTACAATTTTTTCACCCTTTCAATTATATATTATAAATTAGTCTCTCATACCACACTGACAGAACATTAATTACCCAATTTTTTCACCCTTTCAATTTTCAAAAAGTCCTATATAAACCCCCTCAGACTCTCCTCACAAAGCACAACAAGTGAATAACACAAAAAGATCAAGACACACATATTCTACTATATACAATAGTCTAGCATGTCAATTTCCAAGTTATTCTTGGTTCTTGTCCTTGGCGCTCTTGTTTGCACCGCAACCGCAAGAGATCTCTCTACAACTAATGACAAACATGTGAATGTGGAAGGAGTCCCCACTGGTGCAGATGCTGCAATTTCGGCAATAGAAATTCCTGCAGTTCCTGCAGTTCCTGCAATTTCGGCAATAGAAATTCCTGCAGTTCCTGCAGTCCCTGCAATTTCGACAATAGCAGTTCCTGCAGTTCCTGCAATTCCTGCAATTTCGGCAATAGCAGTTCCTGCAGTTCCTGCAATTCCTGCAATTCCTGCAATTTCAGCAATAGAAATTCCTGCAGTTCCTGCAGTTCCTGCAATTCCTGCTATTTCTGCAATAGAAATTCCTGCAGTTCCTGCAGTTCCTGCAGTTCCGGGAATTGTTTGAGATGGCATCAAATATTAATGGTTCGGCATAATTAATTAGCTAATTAGTGCAAACTGTGATGTCATGGTAGCTTGTATGTTTTTATTTTTTTGTCGAAATAAGGTGATTCCGAATCATGATATGTATTATCAGTGTAAGGTTGTAATCATGGATGTAATGAATCATGTCTATATATAATAAATGAAGTACCGAACCTGAGCAAGTTAATATAAAGAATTGATACTCATGCTAATTATGTTTATAGAGTTGTTTCTGCTGAGTCTATAATTCAGCTGCAATTATATATGTTATATAGGTGAACTATGCAATTGTCTAATCACTGAAAAAACAAATGAATGCCAAATTAACAATAAATTTAAGCAGTTAACATTTCCTTTCAAATAGTATACTAAGAATATTTGTGCCTTCTTTAATAAAATTCATAAAGTTTGATAAGCTATATATAACTAGTACTGGTAGAGAACCAGCAGAAAAAATATTTGAGGTTATTGAAAAGTCCTATATAAATTATATATATGTACGTACCCCCTCAGACTTGCATGAACAATTCCAGCTCCTCGTATAAATATTACACACACGAGCAGTAAATAAGAACTCTTTGAATAATAAGAAGTTCTAATCACGGTATGTTTTTGTATCTAAACCACAATTGATCAATAGTTGGAGGAAGAGCGTGCATGATCACCAAGCTCAAGACATATTTAAAAGGGTTAATGTCTTGTATGCCTTTCAACTCTTTCTTAATTTCTTATTTACCCTTCAAGACTTCAATATATTCTATTTACCTCTCAACTCTTTTCATTCTTTCTTATTTACCCTTTACACTTAGTCAACACACTTCAATTTTAAAATTTCCAATTATACCCCTTATTTATTTCTTCTCCTTCAATTAAAACAAATGAAAGACATGTGAGAGAGACAATGGTGAGCTTAGTCAGTTTTTAGCTTCTCCTTCGCTTCCCTAGCGAAGCGTTTTCATTCACAGCAATTAGGATCAGAGTGCGAGTTGTAGTGTACTACTTTTTTATTCGTAGCAATTTGCATCAGAGCTTTTGAAACAGATACATTACTTTTTCTTGTGCAGTTTTGATTTGTAGTGCTCCTTTCTCACATCGTCACTATAAAAATGTCGACTGACAAATAGAAGAACTCAAATTAAAAATTCATTCCTTTATTGCCTACTGATCAATGAAACAAATCCCCGTCTCTATGCAATTCTCATTTTAGTTGATCCAAATTTTCCAGCATAGATATAATATATCAAACTAACAAGCTTTGCATCTGAAACCTAACTTAAACCCAATTATTATATATCAAACTAACAAGCTCTGCATCTGAAACCTAACTTAAACCCAATTACCACTATATACCCAAATGATCTAGCATAGACAATTGCGGAATTACCCCCAAGCTTTACTAGATAGCCTAGATTCTACCATAGAGCACCAAAATTCTAATTCTCAACCGTCAATTATCCCCATTCAAATGAATCAATTGCCCCTAATGTAGTACCTGAACCACCAAAATTCGTAATAAGCAAAATTATAAAGCCAAAATTAATCTCAAGTTAAAAAAAACTAATTCGCAGTGAATGTTGGGATAAACTCAGCAATACTGCACTGCTTTGTGCCAGTATGCAAAGGATTGAAGAGAGAAGAATATTTTTTTGAATAGAAACAACGCTTTATTTCATTTCTCTCTTACTCAATTGCATAGAATTCAAAAATATTTAAAGCAATACAATGTTCCTAAAATAACTACCCACAACTTTCCTAAATTAAGCACCCACTACACAACATGCTGAAAAATAACTAACCACTACTCTAACTAATCCTAAAATAACTATGCTGAAAATAACTAATACCTAAAATAACTCATGCAGTTTTTATGCGTCTAAAAACATGCTTCTAACTAAACTAAACATATGCAAAGATTATCTAAATATAATTTTGAATTAATTTTCAACACTCCCCCTTAATTCAAAATTGATTATGCCAAAAACTGCTTTGAATTCTTCAAACATTCCTCCTAGCTTGCCAATGCCTTAATCAGAATTTCAGCCTTATGTTCTTCTGAACTTGCACTCTTGATCTCCATTGTTCTTGCTTCTAATATTTCTTCTTGCAATGCTTGATGCTAGTTTTTCATTTTCTGCCATTTCTTCAAAGATTGTGGATCTTTGCCTTCCACCTGCTGTATACACCATGAAAAGCATGGGTTGCTCTTTATTTTTCCTCTTCACAGCATGCTTGCTGTTCTTCCCTCTGTTTTCTGAAACAATCGGCTTGCACACAGCCATATTTGTTCTGTTGGAAGCACTAGACATCTTTTTGTCGTGCTGAAACTCAAAACTGCCAAATCTACAATGGTCACGTCCACCTCTGCCTTGAGAGGACTCCCCCTTTCTGTAGAATGCCCTTTCATCTCCTTTCTCGTTTGATCTGAACTTTGCTTCATGGGTCTGCAGTGATCCCATCAGTTCATCAAAGGAATAGGTTGCTAGATCTTTGGACTCTTCAATTGCTGCAACTACATGATCAAACTTGGGTGTTAGGCTCGTCGCCACCACCGTCTTCTCTTCCATGGTGTCTCCAAATGCTCGAATTTGGTTGACCACCTCTTGTACTCTTGAGAGGAAAATTTGCACAGATTCCTCCTTGTTCATCTGCAATGTTTCGAAGTTCCTGTGTAGGCCTTGAAGCTTTATTGCCATGACTCGAGTACTCCCTTGAAATGTTGTTTTCAGGGTTGTCCACACCTCCTTTGCATTGGTGGCTGCTGCAATTTTCGAGAAGATTGTGTCATGCTCTACTTGTTGGATGAAGAACAGCGCTCTTGCATCTTTCTTCATGGTTTCTTGTGGATTTGGATCAGGATTGGGAACTCCTTTCTCAATCAAGTCCCATAGGCCATGCGATTTGAACAAGGTTGACATCTTGATGCTCCAAAACTCATAATTCTCGCCTTTGAACAATGGAATTACTGGTTGCATCACATTCACCAAGCTGCTGTTGTTTTCTGCCATTGAAAACGCCCCAATTCTTCAAGGTTGCACAACAATCAACTCTACCATCAATTGCAACTTGACTCTGCCTTCAATTGCTTGCCCACCGAACCATCGGCTCTGATACCATTTTGTTGGGATAAACTCAGCAATACTGCACTGCTTTGTGCCAGTATGCAAAGGATTGAAGAGAGAAGAATATTTTTTTAAATAGAAACAACGCTTTATTTCATTTCTCTCTTACTCAATTGCATAGAATTCAGAAATATTTAAAGCAATACAATGTTCCTAAAATAACTACCCACAACTTTCCTAAATTAAGCACCCACTACACAACATGCTGAAAAATAACTAACCACTACTCTAACTAATCCTAAAATAACTATGCTGAAAATAACCAATACCTAAAATAACTCATGCAGTTTTTATGCGTCTAAAAACATGCTTCTAACTAAACTAAACATATGCAAAGATTATCTAAATATAATTTTGAATTAATTTTCAACAGTGAAGCCAGTAAAATTGTCCAATGCCAGGCAGATCCGGGTCTTGCAGTAGCGGATTTGCTTCAGCCATCTCAGATTTCTTCAAAAGCTCAGCTTGTTTCAAACGCTCTTGGTAAACCATATCATCATGTACAATCTCAATTAAAGAAAAACTCATTAAAATGAAAAAGTAATATTCAAATTTTATATATTGACGCAAAGCGTTCCCGTTACGATTTTGCCCGTTAAGCTCACATACCGGTTAAGTAGTAAAGAGAAGAGTATATGGTCAGAAATAGAACAAACAACAAAACAATCAAACTTTCTATTAAAACTTGGCTGCCCAACAGAGATGGAGGGCGGGGGCGGGGGCGGCAGAAGAGGAGATAAAAGAGAAGGAGAGGTGAGAGTAGAGGAAGGGATAGAGGTAGAAGAGAAAGGTGGTAAAAATGGGTAGTTATAGGGTTTGAGACGGTGCAACGAAATGACGCGGGAATTCAAAGAGTCAAAAACCTTAAACGGGTCTGTTATCAGGTCGGATTCGTGTGCAGGTCCATTTCTGAATCCGAACCGTTTCGCTGAAACAAGATCAGTAGCACATGGTTTATGGCCGATCTGTGTACAGTATAGGGGGTAGCATGCAGCTCAGAGATGATCCACATGCGGTTCTCCCAGTTCTCTCCTTAGTGTTCCAGCTCCTCGTCCCTTGAGGTTGAGCTTTTGGTTGTACTTATGTGTTGTCAGATGTAGATTAACTAAAAGATAAATTGCGAAAATATACTAAGAGAGAATTGTCATGGGTTGCCTCCCAGGCAGCGCTTCTTTTAAGACACTAGCTTGACTTAGTTCGAGGGCTATCTTTTATCGGGTGGCTTTGGCGGGATTCTCATGAGCCTGGATGCGTAGGTGTCCCTTTGGGGATTGCAATTTAGATAATAGCTTACATGAGATTTTTCCGCACTTGGTTCCTTATTTCTTGTAGTCGGGTGCGACGGTTGTTTTACATAAGGAACAAGCCTCATAGGTTTGGTTTTTCCCTTTGTTGAGAATTTTTGTTGGATAGTAGGGAGATCAGCCTTGAAATTTAAATCGGGCGGTTTAGGCTCAGGCTTGTCACTGGGAATCATTTCTGCTTCAACATGGAAGTTTATCTTATGACAAGTTTCTGGTGGCTGATCCAGTTTAGTTATTGAATTAGCTTTGGGTGGTCCTGCCTTCGCTAATATTTCTGAAATGGGCGACAACACTAAATTAGTGTCTTCATAGTCGTTATGTGAATGAGACTATGCTAGACGAGGATGGAGACACGGAGTATCGTCATCTTGAAAGGAGTCGTCAGAGTCTTCCTCTTCGCTTGAGTAGTCTTTGATATCATTGTCTTCCTCCAGGAAGTCAAGGCCGTATGCCTCATTGGTGTCGGCGGGACAACTCATAGATCTTCTAATATCGAACTTAGCTCTTTCATCTCCCACGGATAGGGATATCTTTCTATTCTTTACATCTATCAGAGCACTGCATGTAGCGAGGTATGGTCGTTTCAAGATGATAGGGATGTTGTCGTCCTCCCTCATGTCGATGACCACAAAATCCACAGGGATTAGCAAGCCCCCGACCTGGAGAGGGATGTTAGTTAGTATTCCTTCAGGGTACCGGATAGAGCGATCTGCTAGTTGTAAGGTCATCCTTGTTAGTGAGAGCTCTCCCATGTTATGCTTTTGGTAGACAGATTTGGACATGAGACTAACGCTTGCACCTAGATCACAAAGTGCACGTTTGATCTTTGAGTTTAGGTGGTAATTGACTTTGGACCATGGCACTACACTCTATGTTTAGTGACACTGTTGTGCATTCCTAAAGCTTCCGCTTATTGGAGAGTAGTTCCTTTAGGAACTTGTGATACGAAGGGATATTCATAATGGCTTCTATAAAAGGAATGGTAACATTTAGATCTCCAACCCTCTCGATGAATTTTGCAAATTGCTTCTCGAGTTTAGCTTTAATGACTTTCTGTGGAAAGGACAAAGGTGGCTGATAGGGAGGAGGTCCTTAGTTAGGTTTGCCGTGTCAATTAGAGTCAATATGCGCATGTCTCTGCTGAACAGGTGGTGCATACAGTTCTTTATTCAGTTCAGGCTGAGTCGTGTGCTTGCTGGATTTACCTTCTTCAAAGAGAACACCTATGCTGCCCTTTATCTCATGCACGCCGTCTTCACGTCTTGTTTCTTCCTCATCTTTTAGTACCTTGCTATTCTGTGGTGATTTTCTTGTGCATAGCCTCCACTAGAGTGAAACCATAGTTCTATGTGCTCTCAAATGTGTATTATCTTCTGTGTTATGTCCAGAGTGAGAGAGAGATCTTTCCAGGCGTCCATTTGTTTAAATAGGCTTTGGTTGAGAAGTTAGATTTGTAACAGTTGTTCTGGCAGTTTCTGTGCGCGGATGCCAGAATAGCATGTGGTTTGGCTGAGATTCGCACGGGCGGCATAACCATCTGCTATAGCACTATGGAGTTCGTTTGAGATCTGTGCGGTAGTGGGCATTCGTGCGCCTGAGACTGAGGTGTCATAATTGTATGTTTTATGCTTGTTTTCGCTCCAAAATCATTAAAAATCTACAATTCTCTAAAATCAAGTGAAATAACAAAAATGAATCTGATTCTCTAAAAAATAGGCAATTGTAACTCAATAAATGACAAATAATATAGGCTAAGTGATAAGGAAAATCATGACAAATTTGACCCGTATCAAGCACCAACTGAACCCAATACCGATTGGGTAGGGGATATTGAATAAATTGTGAATTGTAACATTGAGACTAATGAACTGTGGTTACTGTCTTATCATTGATTTTCTTTCTGATAATAACAGTATTGTGATATTGATTTTGTATTGTTTTTGTTAACAAATAGTTACAATGGTAGAAGCCCTAACACGACAAATACATGTTATTGTATCTATTAGTGTCACCAGATTAGAAATTGTAAAGTTAAGACACCAAACGTTACCAGACTTAGTGGTCGTAAAGATTAGGTCCCAAACGTTACCAGACTTGTATAATGTATAAGATTTTGACCTAAACCAGTTATTCTGATAAGATTCTTAGAGTTCTGATTTATTTCTGTAATTTTTGTTGTTGAATTGGATACTGTTATTGAGCATTTGCATTCGTCATTATGAAATGAACTGTGTATTTCTTGTGCGGTGATTTAATTTTGAATATGAATTTTCTTCGAATCTAATAATCTGAGTGACAATCAGCACTGAGAAATAATTTGTTATTTCTCAATCGTTTCTCCTTGTGGGTTACAAGTTTATTATGCGAAGTTAGAGAAATGCTTCCGGGTTATAATTGACAGTAGGACCACCTAAAGGTATGAGATTTGGATGTATTATATCTGATAGGGTAAAGAGAATATATCTCTAGCATCATCCATTATAAAATGTCAGATAATTATTGTAAATAAATTGTGATGTGACAAAAAAATATAATGGATGATATTGGCAATGCATAAAAAGATACATGTCTTATGTTATATATATTGAATGGTAAATAGACGCGATTGGATCATTGCACCTCCGGATCAGAGGTGTGACAGTACCACTCAATATTCATTCAATTGTATTATTTACTATCATAATTATCAATTTTTATCTCTCGTACCACATTGACAGCACATCAATTACCCTAATTAATGCACCAATGCAATTTTTCAGAAACCCCTAGCTATATAAAGCCCTTCAGATTCTCTGCACAAAGCACAACAAGTGAATAAAACAATAGACCACTTCACACTCTCTTCATTCAATTCTTGGTTACCCTGGCGCTCTTGTTTGCACCACAACTGCAAGAGATCTCTCTACAACTAATCATGAAGAGAATGTGAATGTAAACGGTATCTCCACTGGTGGAGATGCTGCAGACTCAAAAATTGCATAAGTATTGGACTACCGCCTCCACTGTGCTCTGCTGAGACAGTCCGACCCAGAAGATGCACAAGAACAGTAGCAAGTTCAACTAGAAATCACCCTTTCAGGAGCAAGCTCTACTCACATAGGAAAAGAAGAGAAAACTTATAAATGTATAAATTTTATGACCAAGTGAAAACCATTCTATCTTGTTGTACAGGTTCTATGTTTGAAATCAAGTTCACTGATCAACTTCTTCAACCACAGGATCTCGCAGATTCCTTTTACCATGTGCCTAAATTCTACTTCAACGCTTAAAAGTGCTACTACATTTTGTTTCTTGCTTCTTCAAGTTACCTAATTATCACCCACAAATGTAAAGTACTCGGCTGTAGATTTTCAAACAACAATGTTACCAGCCCAATCAGCATCTATGCCCATGCATTTCAAATGTTATGCAACATACATTAAACAATATCTAACAGTTAACATTCAACACAGAGAAAACAATACATTCAATATTCAGCATTCAACAAACTTATACATCCATAATTCAACAAATATTCAACATATATACCTAAACATATGCAAAAAATATTACAACGCTTGGCCTTCAAACATGCTTGACTTTAAAACATGTTCTATTGTTTAGAAAATATTTTCTCTGTTCAAGGAATAAGAAATGTGAAATGAAATGGAAAAATGTATACCAAATTTGCTTGATCTTTTCATTATAAGGACAACAACCAATTCCAAATTGCTTTAGGTTTACTGTTGGGATGGCAATCGTCATTAGACGAATAAGAAATGTGAAATGAAAAGGAAAAATGTATGTTCCGGAATAAATAATTTAGTGCTTCCTTGAATGAGAAATGTATATTGGATATCTAAAGTGAATTTACAAAGATTCAGGCTATAACTAAATTAATTATTTGTTTGAATACATAGAATGAATATGGCTATGGGACATTTATATAAGAGCCGCTTCAATATATTTCCTTTGTATGAAAATGCATTATGTGTGATTTATATATAAATTTGTGGTTGTATATATATTATATTGATGATATGTGTGGTATACTCATGTTTTACATATAAATATCTGACGAATTGCCATGGAGTGTGACAATATCCATAGCATTTTTTTATAGACTATGTAGAAAATTGTGCACAAGTATAATTAATTTTTTGAAATAAATAGAATCATGAATTGACCCTCATTCATTATACATAAATCTGTCTCTGTCCATATCTGACCTTAAGATGAAATGAAAATATTTCATTGCTAAATAATATAAAACAGAATTCAAATGCATTGACATGAAAGGCACGTTACGGATCTGTGAGGGGACTTAGCTGTATTAATTAATAAATTATGTTGTCTCTGTCTGGACTGAATCTGGACCGTTCGGATTCAAACTCATATTTGAATTAGTAAGATCCGGACTCGTGCCGACTACCCTTAAAAGTATCAATGTTGACAAAGCATGTCTTGTCAGTTGTCACCATCTCGGAGAAATTATTGGCATATATGTCATTCAATTATTGACCGCTCTTCTGGAATATTAACTAGTCATGGCTACATATGATTTTCGCCTCCCAAACAAATTTAGGCCCTGTTCGGAAGCTTGGAAATTTACGGGGAAGGTAACATTTACCCATTTGTTTCCCAGTGCTGTTCGGCAGTGAAGGAATTTTCCAATTTAATTCCCATTAAATTCCTATCCACTTTACTTTTTCTTTTCAAAAAGCACTGTTCTAATGGGATAAATCAAATTGAGTTGGAGATCATTTTTTTTTCCCAAATGGATCAGCTGCTATGAAGCTTGAAGATCAATAATTTTTGTTGTATCTCAACTTAATTAAACTAATTTATCATAATTATTAATATCAAACTTGATTTAACTAATAGTTGAAAATTTTAAATGCTGCTAGACTTGTCCGTGGTGCATAAAGAAAATAAAATATATATTTTATCATTTGTCATGTTTGTGATTAAACTAATAGTCTAAAATTATTAATATAAGAATTGAAATATAAGATTAAAAATAAGCATACATACAAGACACTCTAAGAAACATTTAATGCATTTTAAAAGAACAATTGGTTACAAAATTTTCATTTAAAAAATAATTTTTAACAAAAAAATTATTAATACCTTATTTTTTATTTGTTTATAAATGTTTTTCTAATTTATTTGTACCCGTCTTCTTATATTCTTATTTTATTTTATTATAAAAATATTTATATTTTATAAAATAATAAGTAATAAGTAGTATTATGTTAATTTTTAACCTATATTATTTAACTACATTACTAATAATGTTATTAACAAAAATAATTGTAAAATATCAAACATTTTAGAAATAACATAAGACTTCCCACAATTAATTTCATAGTACAACCAAACACCCATTTTAACACATTTCCATAATTAATCCTACATGTTTCCACACTCATAGGTTCCCGTTTTTTTAAAAATGGATTCCCATCCCCATCAAATCCCATCCTATATAATTCCTTGACATCCGAACAGACCCTTAGAGTTTGATCATGTTCAGCCACTCCACATATGACAATATTTTCTTTCTTCATGAATATATCATTGGATCAAAATTGTTAGGTCTAAAATTATTGATCTATTTTGGAAAATTGGAATGATTGAATGGTTGAATTGTTATCTTAGTTTTTTGCATGTTAGTCCTTGCAATATCAAATTTATAGTGGAGGCAGATTTGTATTTTTCAAATGTTTATTGTTGCAAATTTCAGATTTTGTATATTTTTTACAAAATACTCATTACATTTTTGTGACCACAACGAGTCCAATTGTCACATCTCAAACTTTCACCATCAAACTTTTAAATATCAAATTGTCTTTGGTCAGTATCTTGTATCTCATTATCAACCACATTGAAACTCTGATTTTAGGAAGTATATGTATGTGGGATAGTTCCTCTAAAGTTTAGCAAATTATACACTGATTTTACTGTAAATCCCCTGAGTGCTCCCATCTCTAAACTATTCTATCTTATATACTTGTTAAGTGTAATATGTCTGACCATCCAATTCTCTAAATCCCCCTGGAAGCTCGCTTCATCAGCTAAGAATCCGTATCCTCCAAAATACCTGACTCCAGCAAATTACAAACGGATGGCCCAGATTAATCCTAGCTGGACCAAAGTCAATTCGGTGGCTATAAAAACTATATGGGGTCTATTTTGAGATTTGTGCCAACTTAAAAGAACTAATCTGGGCCGTCCGTTTGTAATTTGCATGAGTCAGGTATTTTGGATGATCCGAATTCCATCAGCTAACATGCAGTATGGGTTGTAAGTGTATGATATATTATTTTAACTCATCAATTATCAAAAAAGCTTGCTCAGGTTAAATTCTACAAATTAAAATAGCATATTAACTTGCGTTCTGTAGTTCAACATTTAATTCCTCTCACTAACTAATCCAACCAGTCCTTAAATTTAAAAAAAAAAATGATCCAGCAAATTAGTTCTAACGGTACCACTAACTAATTCAATTTTATTATTTGCAAAAAGTAAAATTCACCCTTTAATTCACATGTACCACCGCAATTTGCAAAAAGTCCTATATAAACCCCCTCATCACACTCTCCTCACAAAGCAGAACAAGTGAATAACACAAAAAGACCAAGACACGAATATATACAATAGTCTAGCATGTCAATTTCCAAGCTATTCTTGGTTCTTCTCCTTGGCACTCTAGGTTGCACCGCAACCGCAAGAGATCTCTCTACAACTAATGACAAGCATGTGAATGTTAAAGGAGTCTCCATTGGTGAAGATGCTGCAGACTCAAAAATTGACGCAAGTGTTGGACCTCTGGGTACTCTAGGAACTCTGGGTACTCCGACTATTCCGGGTACTCGACCCATTCCCTTGATAGATAAGGGTAAGATAATGCTTCCGGAGTACCCGATGTGGTGCTACCTCGTGTGTTGGGCTAAATGTTTGAGATGGCATCAAATCTTAATGGTTGAGTACAATTAATTAGCTTGTTAGTGCAACTGTGATGTGATGATGCTAGCTAGTATTTTGTTTGTTTGTCGAAATAAGGTGATTCCCAATCATGATCTGTATTGTCCGTGTAAGGTTGAAATCATGGTTGTATTGAAACTTGTCTATGAATAAGTACCAAACCTGAGAAATTAATACCAAGAGAATTGATAGAGTTTATAGAGTTGTTTCTGGTGATCCTATAAATCAGCTGCAATTATATATGATATATATGGGACAACTATGCAATTTTCCAATCCTAAGATAAACTATGACTGATATTGGTAGAAAACCAGCAGAAAGGTATTTCCAGGTATTGAAAAGTGCTATATAAAGTATATGTGTACCCCCTCAGAGATGCATGAATATTTCCTGTTCCTTAGATCTCGTTTGCATACTGCAGACAAGACCATTAAATAAGAACTCTCTAAACAATAACAAGTTTAAAATTTAAATCACGGTATTTTATTTTTTGTGTATATATGCCGCTATAATGAAGCACATTTCTTGATATACATAAATGATCAACTGACCAGATGACAAGGTGCTTGTGTTATATGAAATATTTACTAAGTACGTACCTACCTACTTTTAATTTATTATTTCCTAACAGAATTTAAATACTGGTATATACCTATTACGTAATTATATTTTACTTTGGTAAATATTTGCTTTAGTTCAAAGTCTGCTTTTGTTATTTTTGTAAGATTGGAAGAGAAGATACTAAGAATACAAATTATAGTGCAATCTTATTTTTTCTTTTTACAAGTGTTCCTCTTTATAGTAACAAGACGACAAAAAACTAGTCATTGCACTATTCCCTATTGCTATAATTACAACGCTATATTTCCTACAAAACACTATTTCATATTCTATTAAATAAACTAGTTGTTATAATTTGAATTTTTTTTTTTATATTTTAACAGTCTCCCTCAAGCTAGGAATGCATATATTGTACAATCCTAACTTGCTTGTAATTTTCTCAAATGGATTCAGATCTAAGCCTTTGGTGAAGATATCCGCGAGTTAATATTTACTTTTTACGTATGTTGTTTCAATTTCCTTTGCTTGAATATTTTCTCTAATTAAGTGACAATCCACTTCTATATGTTTTGTTCGCTAATGAAACATGAGATTTGATGCAATATGTCGTGTCGAATTGTTGTTGCAATACATTTTTATCAGTTCTTCAATTTTAAATCCCATGTCTAATAGGAGGCACGATATTCAGCTTTGATGTTTGGTCATGCTACATCATTTTGTTTCTTGTTTTTTACACTTAGAAAACAAAGACAATCGTTTGATCTACAAACATATCAAATATAACATAAAAAAATGGATGCAAGCAATGTACAAATTTGATTTGTACAAGGTCTGAAGCTCCTTTGGGTTGAAAAATGCATTTGTTATTTTACCAGTCAACCCACTTCATGCTGGGCTCCTGTAAATAAAGTTAGAGAACTACAAAAAAACCGAAACACCAGGATTGCTTAGCATTGAGATTGTTGCAGAAATAAAAGCATTGTTGATGGTTCAATTCAACCTTAGATATTGAGTTTTTGCTGGTTTCACATTGTTTTACTTCATAATTTTCATTTATTATCTATTACTTTTAAATCACTGGAAATAATATGGCTCTGCAATACTGACACCACTGGTGTCTTTGTTAATGGAAGGCCTCCACATTTCTCTTAAAAAAACATTGATTATCAATTGAAAAAAATAAACAAAAGGAACTCACAGAATTGTGATCCTTGGAGAAAGTTTTGACTTGAATAAAGCATATATCCAATAATATGCCTGAGTTGAGAATTGCCCGGGGTGATATTTTTAATAATGGCACAAAAACAAAATTGAGAATTTAACACAAAACATTATAGGATTTATATTATAGTCTTGATTTTCTTCTCAAATTCGGAAAGATCAGATAATTTCCATATTTATTGTCAAAAATATAGAAAGAATTGTTTGGAAAGATCAAATAATTGCACCGTAGAGATATGAAGAAGAGAAATAAGGAAACCAAGAGCAAAATTGTTAAAACCTGAAGTCTTTCAAATTTAATTCTTACCAATTATCGTGTGCAATATGTGTGACTGTTCGTGTGGCGAGTACATCTCTAACTAAATTTAGACTTCTAGATATAAAAAAAATGCATTTAATCAAAAGAAGACATATATTATTTGATTAGATGGCTGAGATTAAATCTAAAATTTAATTTTTCAATCATGACCGTTGGCAGATTAGACACCCAGCATGCTTAATAATAGAATGGAGAAATGGAGATATATATAATCATTGTAAAAGACAAACCGTTGCATATTTCAATTACTTTTTGTTGCAATATTATAGGTCAAAGTTGTAGAAACGTAGACATGTTAAATTATGATTTATTTATTTATTTATTTGGTCTTCATTCGGCCTATAATTTTGTTGTGGTATCAATGCAGGAGGCCTTCTTTTGACGCAGCCCAACTGGATCCAATAATAGTATTATTTTCGTTTTAACACCAATACGACCCAGAACCAATTTTTTGTTTAATGATAAAAAAACAACATTGTCTTTCTGTGTGAAAACTTGTCAGTTAAAAATCCAAATGAGAGTTCTTACTAAAATTGAAATTTAAAATGCTAGCTAGACATCCATCTTTCTCCTAAAATAAAAATCACTTCCAAAGACGTGGGATTTACATTTAGATTCATACTGAGAGTGAATAATGAAATTAATAGTCATGTGCTATGGTAAAAAGTGAATATTTTAGTTGGAGACGAGCATAACACATCTTTTAGAAGAGTTATGGGAAAATATTAGTGTGCCTATTCATATCGTGCACATGATGGTTCGATTCGTGCTTTTGTTGTGTAACATTGTGGAAAAAATTTAAAATTGTTTTACATAGATACTATTTTTAAAAATGAGAAACAAATTATAATATTAATTCTCTTTAACAACTATTTTTATGCATTCAATTATTTTATTACTTGAGTACAAACTTAATCCTTACACTACTACAGAAAATACGACTTAAAAAACACTAATGACACAAAGTTAAAAAATTGTATGAAAAGGTCAATAAATTATACACGATTCTGAAATTGGAGAGGGTTCAAATGCACCCAAATTTTTGTGCACCCAAATGCATCCTAACTTTCAAATCTTTTTTCTCCGTTTTCAAAGACCAAATAGTCAATCCGAACCGTTAGATGATATCTATATATTAAGATGTGCTTGGAGACCAAATTTTATATTTTTTGAAATTTATTTACTATTTATTAAACCACTTTGAAAATTGCTGATTTAATGGTCCAGAAAATGTAAAATCAGCGATTTTCAAAATGACTTAATAAATAGTAAAAAAAATTCAAAAAAATGTAAAATTTGATTTCCAAGCACATCCTAATATATAGATCGCATCTAACAGTTTGGATTGACTATTTGGACTTTTAAAACGGAGAATTTTTTTTTTGAAAGATAGGATACATTTGGGTGCATTTGAACCCTCCTCAAATTGTGTCTATATATAAGTATCATATATCACGGTTCTTAATATCTCCAAAAAAAAAGCTGCTGAAACGAGTGATTTATACACAGTCATAGGCACCATGTCCAATAACAAGGTTTATATATACGGTTTTCACAATGGAACCGTGTTTGATTTCTGTAAACCATACACGGTTTTTTTTAAATGTGTTTGTTACCCTTCGTACACTGTTTGTATTTAATATTTTGTCTTAACATAATTTTTTTACAAAAAAATTTTACCAATTTTTTGTCCTATTTTTTGGTTACGAAACAAGTTTCTGCCAAAAAAAATCCGAGTTACTGATCCTATTCTTCCAATTCTAGTTGATTCACCCGATTCAGATTCCACGATCAAGAACCTGATTTCAATTCTGATTCTAAGTTTCAGAACCATGATAATTATGTTATACGACAACAATAATATGAGGGTAATATAGTCTTTCTCTTATTACATATATATTTTATTCAAATACATGCTACTTTCTTAATCTTTTTTATTTGCCGAACATGAACTCCTTAGCGCTCCTTAACCTCTTAATCTACCTTGCCGAAGGGGGCCTTATAGTAAGAAAGAAAAATATATAGGAGAGTTAGACAATATTATGCATCAACTGTGAGAGTATACTTAATTTGATTAAATTTACAACAATAAACGACTTTTTCTTTCAACTGAAAGAAGAGCAAATTTTTTTTTCCTCTAAGATTGCTGAGGTCAATAAAAGCAGGCATAATTATAACTAAGAAAGTTGAGCATATCATTTGTAGTATGTAGATATATATATATATAACGTACCTTGGCAACCATTAAGGAGATAGGGGTTTCCGTGGTACCCTGGTGTGCAATTGCATATATAACCTTGACCAGTAGCGTGGTCAACACATTGGCTATTAGTGCTAACACATGCATAATGGGTTCTATTTTGTTTTGCTATTTTGCAGGTCTCGTTCCCTACAACTCAATCAAGAACAACTGAAAATTTTTTGGCATCCTTGTTCAAGGACTCAAGTGTGGTGAGATATGTGGTGCTAAATTTGAAGTTTTTTGTTTCTATTAGAATAGCATACCCACAAGGGCTGAAGGTTGCCGTATTAGAACCGTTGAAGCTGTCATCAAATTTAATACGATAAGACTTCATTCCAAACGGAATGGCAATCTGGCAGCAACCCATACCAGAGCATGAGCCATTCACGAGTCCCTGCTCACTCAAGCTCACAGATGTACACCCTGTTGTGTACGAGATAGATTGACTCCCTGTTGTGTCCCAGATAGATTGACTCATAAGTTTGACATATGCAAATGTCTCACCACCTAATACCATAAATGTATTTTCAGTATTTGATAACCAAAATGGCAAATTGGTCAAATCAACAGTAGACTCAAGCCCACGAATTTTTTTGCTTGAGTTACGATAACACAGCCAAGAAACAATGACCTCAATCTGAGCTTGGCCTTGGGATAGGGATATGCTTTGTAATACGGATTCTACTCCATTTGAAGCAGGCACAGATATTGCCTTGTAGCTACCGTCAATCGTCTTGTCACACAAGAGGTAGAACTCTTCAGATCTGGAACAATTTTTACCTATTCCAAATGGATAGGGAACCAGTAATTATATGCAATTTTTTAGTGTTAAATAATTAAGATGTTGTATGTAAATAACAGTTAACTTTTTTTAATTCTATGTATGATTGCGATTTTAAACACCTTTCTTTTTATAATTTACGAGTTATGAATCATGAGTATGCCCTTTTCTTTACTAATATATATGGAACATAGTACGTATCTCGGTGTCTCCACAATGTGTGACATCCGGCAGGGGGTTGAAATATTGGTTGAGCCACAAAGAATGACAGTAGTAGGATGAAGAAGAAAATGATAGCCATATATATATATATATATATATATATATATATATATATATATATATATATATATATATATCTTAAAACAACTAAAAGGCTTTAAGAAATTCAAGCGCTAGTTTTGAAGTTTGAAAAACAGAAACAAATTGATGGAGTTTGGGTGAAGAAGAATGAGTGATATACTTAATTTATAGGCATAGAAGAAAATAACTAACTTGAATCTTCATTGTAATTGCTTGCTTTGCTCTATTAATTAAAAAATTATTGTGAATTTGAACAAATATTTATAGTATTATCTTGTTGCTCTTTTTTTTTTAAATAAAGTTTTCCTGCTTTGTCACCTTTAATATTTATATGCGCGTCTCCATAGATATTAATGAGTTGCCAGACTAATATATAATTATAAAACGACAAGTTAAATTTGACCATTTAATTATCTACTAAAAATAAAATTAGTTAAATAACCCTGCAAATTCTAGTCCATTAATAAATTAAAAAACTACAGTTTCCAGATATTCTTCAAATTCTTATCTCCAAGAAAAAAGGCAGTTTGGTCCTAAATTTTAATCTAACATAAAAAAATATAAAATTTTCAAATCTACACACTTCTTGAATAAAATTTCAAATCTGGCGTTCCGGTAAATAATTTACCCAAAATAAGCCCTATGTACAGTAAATTATTCAAATCCTATTTATGGTAAATAATTTATCAGAAATATAATTCTCTGATTTTTTTTAATTAAATAGAAGATGTTATAATTTTATTTTTCTATTAAAATATTAGAAATATTTTCATATTTCTTTAATAATAATTAAAATACTATATAATTGAATTTATTAGGAAGACCGCGACAAATAACCTATATCAGTATTTTTTTTAGGCCAGATCTTTTGCAGCTGTAAGGAAAATTAAAATATTACTTTGGAAAAATTTCTAGTGTAACCATGTAAACTTTTAAAATAGCCAATTTCTCCATGGAAACATCTTAATATCCAATATCCGCATAAAAACTTAATATTCTTTCTTTTGTCCCCTTTAATTCACTAAATTTGTAATTTAGACAAATATACCCCTTCGTTTTAAATGGAGATCTCCCTATGAATGATGAAAATTGAATTAAAGAGGAAAAAAAAAAAAAGGAAAAGAGAGACTTCATCTTTTTCATCTCTATGTTTAAAGTCTAAACTCCTTCGTCTACTCCAGTTGTGTATAGTTAATTTGATTAAATAGGAAATTAAATGATAAAATAGAACATCAACAGAGATTTGCACCTTTGATGGTGATGTGCAATCATAGACAAGTAACTAAACATATTACACGAATACTTTGCCAAGCACATCAGCTAACATAAAATGGAAATATATCACATTATATAATTCCATCCAACAATCAAATAAACCAAAGATCGATAACATTTCATGAATTGAAATAACATAATAAAAGCAAAATAAAACATTGTTCTTCAATCATCACTCAACATGTAGACAAAGCAAGCCACGCAAAGTACGCTTATTCATAATTGAAATCTGAATTCATGAAAAAGAAACCCAAAGAAAAAAAGAAAAATCGAACTTAAAACATAAAACATAACAGTATAAACCTTAGTTAGGTGCTTCCAAAATCAAAAGCTTAGACCTTGTAAATAATCATTGCACTTTCCGATATTCATTGATTGTTGTCATTTTAACAAATTCCAGCATTTTGCATCAAGCTATAGTAAGTAAACAAGAGGAATTGGAGAAGAAAATAATTTCTATTCTGATTTGTACAATGAGCATAGTTATAAGTGTATTGCATCAATCACTAGTCTATCCTAACTATGGTTTAGTCATTTAACTAGAGTAAGCACTATGTTGTTACCATCGCGATTAGTTGAAACAAATTAAAAGGATCATTCTGTTTGAGTTATGTCAAGAAGCCTCTTTTTTTGTTAAAAGCTGGATCAGTCCAGTTATTTCATAGTAAGATCAATGAACGAGGAGTTTAGATGCGGAGATGAAGAAGATGAAGCATCTTTTTGCTTTTCTCTTCTCTTTTATTTATTTTTTCTCATTTAAAGGGAGATCTTCATTTGAAAAAAAGGGTACATTTTTCTAAATAAAAAATTTAATGAACAAAAGGGGAAAAAAAAAGGATGTTAGATTTCTATGGGGATATTGGATATTAAGGTGTTTTCATGGGAAAATTGGCTATTTTAAAAGTTTACATAGGTACACTAGATATTTTTCCTATTTCTTTATGTGTTACTGAAAAAAATTAAAATGTTTTGGATTTCAGTTATTGATCTCGATTCAAAAGTCACTTCTGAATAAATAAGAAAACTATTGTAGTCCTTCTAATACATTCAAATTCTAAAATAAAATTGATTTGACATTTTGACTGTGCCTTCTACTCATGAGTATTATTAACATGAGTACGGATTTCTGTATTTTGAAGCTAAATTGGTAAATTTTTATTTCGTTTATTATTATACCCGGTAAATCAACAACACATGATTAAAATTTTCTGAACAATTATGCTAGTCCATATCGTATCTCTTAACGCTCTAAAATATTTTTCTTTCTGTTGTCTGACTGTCTGATCAAAGCGCCAAAAGAAAAGAGTGTATATGATATTAACAAAAATACATATAATTTATGAGGAGGGTTCAAATGCCACAATTTTTTGTGCCTCCAATATGCCTTTATTTTTAAAATGCTAATAACTCAAAATTTAAATCATAAACGCCAAAATAAAACCGTTAGATGTGTTCTATGTTATCTTTTTTATGTGCTCATAAAAAAATATTATATTTTGGTTTTGTTTGTCTGTGAATCAATAAGAGGAAAATTCAACGTCTAGAAATTATCCATATTAGTACGTTTATACAAGCTCTTGATGACAACCAAAATAAAGTTGAAATATCATAATTTTTTACACGTGAATGTATAAAATGATGTAGATCATATCCAATGTTTTATTTTGACTTTTATGTTTTAAATTTTGAGTCATTAAACTTTTAAAAAATAGAGGCATGATGAGGGCATAAAAAATGGAGGCATTTGAATCCTCCTCATAATTTATATATATTTAGTTGGATACATCTGTAACATTAAGAAAATATGAAATATTGAAAATAATAATAAAAAAAAAACATGTCTATAAGAATTTACAAATTCAAGATTTTAAATTTAAACTAACAAAAACCTAGTATAAACCAGAAAGAGGGGAAAAAGCTCTGGTAATTTTACCCAATTCAACAAAAGAAATAGGAATTACCAAGTTTTCAATTATAATTGGAAGGACAACAAAATCAATTCATCAGCTCATACATATTATTAGTATCGGCTTTTAGTAATTGACCGACACTAATACATACTATTAGTGTTGGCTATTTATTTTGACCGACACTAATAATATTAGTATCGCATTTTTAAAACGTCCAATACTAATGAGGCGACACTAATTATACATTCTTTACTAGTGAATTAACTTGTTTTCTCATTTTGCAATCTGTATTCGTACAAAAGTTTGCTTTTTGCCAACTTCTATTTGCCTTCCGAATTAGTAATTTCGAATCTTGTTAAAATTGTAAGCTCCGCTTTTTTTTCATTTATTATGACATTAAGCTTCTTATTTCTGTATATTGTTGTTACCTAAATTTTGGTTTTAGTCGCTAGCTTTGGGAATTAATTTAGGATGCTTAGGGTTCGTACAATGTAACATATGCAAAATATAATTATGATATTAATAATTGAAATCGATATACGAAGTGTCCGAATGAAAATTTTCAGGAAAATTTGTAATATTTTAAACAAGAAGTAATTTTCTTTGTTAACATATCAATAAGATGATTAATTTAATTTAAAGTTAATTATAGACGTATATTATTAATTTCAAATTTCTTTACTTATTTAGAAACTTATAAAACCTGTAAATAAAATTAGGAACTTAATAGATTGTAAATGTACGGGATAAATTAAATAGAATATTTTATACAAAAAAAAGAAATAACAAATTATAAGAATGAATCTTACAGTGGGACCCTATGTCATCCTCTACTCTTATCTCTATTTAATTATTTCACTTTATTTCTCTCTTTCCTTGCGTGGCAAAAGCTACTTGCCCCATAGTGGTTATAAATTAATTGATTAAATAGGGGAGCTGCTTGCTTTCTACCGTGTCTAGTAAGTCTCTCTTCTACTTCTCACTTTTTCTCAAAGCCTCTTCTCTCTCTCTCCTCTGTTTGTGTGAGGCAATGTTAGAAGAATTTCACTGATGTGCAATTTCTCTCTTTATATCAGCGCACATAGAGTAAGTACAATCTCTTGTTGCTATATGTGATTCATATAATTTCAGCAGTGAGCTTTAAGCAAGTCTAGTTGTTATTTGACTGTTAAATTAATTAAGAGAGAAAGTATTTCTGTCTTTTATATATATGGCTAGTCCAATCTGTTGTAAGATAGTTACATCCTTATAAGAAATTAAACATTTAAACTCTACTTCATGGTCTACGAGTGCAGATATTTTTCCTTGTTTTTAATTTAATATTAGTTTCTTAATATTTCTGCAAAATTAGGCAACTAAATCTTTGACCATAACAATACAATTTTGGTGTATATATATTCTTAGCATCAGTACTTAAGTTGCTTTGCTGCACTGGTTCTAATTTGCAACCCTGCTAAACTAAACTTTAGAAGAAAGCTTAATTGAGGTAGTAAAACAAATTACTTTGAATATAGACACACATACATGTGTATTACACGTATCTTTCTACAAATATATATGGTACTTTGTTAAAGATGAAAGTTTGTTTCATTGTCCTTTATAGCTTGAATAACTACATGTTATTTTAAAAGAAGAATAATGCAATTCTTATTTATAAAATAATATTTACTATGATGAATGCATATAGACATAACTTACATGAGTATATATAGAAAAATTATCTTACATATGCATTTTTAATAGTATAAATAAAAAGAGATGAAAGCATAATTTAAAACTGTATACTGATTTCTGAAACACAAATCTTTGAGTTGAACAAATAACTATCTTCTTTCCTAACCATTGGTTAATTTCGAAATATATATAATATAGTCCAATATGTAATGATGGTCAATATACGGCCAGAACCTAATTTTATTTCTCCTTTATATATTATTTAGAATTAGTATTAGTTAGCCCATAATTCTTTACTTACTGGTTTAGAAAGTGATGATTTTAGTTATTAATTTTGAATCGGAAATTCTTTTTAACAAAGATATGAATTAACTCGACTATTCGAATCAAACTAGCTTATCGGATGTGTTTACCGAATGGTAACTTGGCTTCGAATCACATCGTACTCTATATTATTAGGTGGACTTATTTGATATTATATTTTTAGATAAATTATTATACATTTTTCATGTTGAACAACTGATTGTTGCATTATTTGAAATGTGTGAATAATGTGCATAGTCCAATCAAATTATAACTGGATTTCTATGATACTGTTGACCTATCATTTTCAATGATTTATCATTTGTATGATTCTCCTATTCTGAATTATAATTGAGTCACTACAAGTTTATGTTTATAAAAATTTGTTGAGCTCTGCAAAGTCTAGAGTCATGGCTAGACGTCTAATTGATGTCATAACCAGTCTAGGACCGGAATGACAGGTTTGTTTAATGTGTTGAGAATTACCGATTCTGAATTTATAGTATACGAAATATTATCTGACTATGAACTAGACTTTAATTAACTGTATAAGCCTAAGTACATCAGATGAGGATCAGTGGAGGGTATTGAGTACCGACAGGTGTGGGTTTAGCGTGGCCACCTGCATGACAAGCTAGTGGATCATCTGTTTGTGTTACCAAACATAATAATTTAAGTTTAAGCCAAATATATCTTTGTTGAGCTTCATTTGAGATTAGATTGAATAACTGTGATTGAGCATTTGCATTTACTTATATATAAACTGAACTGTTAATGTCAAGTTGCAAAAATTTAATTCTAAATATGGATTGATTACAAGTTCAGTGGCTTGATTGTGACAAATTTACACTGGAAGATAATATTATTATTATTTCTCATTCCCATCCTTTGAGTTATTTTCAAATTTATTACACAGATACAGAGAGACAGTTTTAAATTGCATATATACAATAAAAAAATGGTCGTCCAACCCTCTATCCTGCTTTGAACTCCTGAAAGCATCAGCTGAAAATAAACATTTCTCGATTTCTTAATTGTCAGTGACAATCTTAAAGTATCTTATCGGCATGGAAGCCGCAGGAGACTGTAGATACTCTTAACCACTCTTCTATCCTGCTTTGAACTCCTGAAAGCATCAGCTGAAAATAAACATTTCTCGATTTCTTAATTGTCAGTGACAATCTTAAAGTATCTTATCGGCATGGAAGCCGCAGGAGACTGTAGATACTCTTAACCACTCTGACCAGAGCATGCGGAATAGCAATCACGGATGCAGAGTCTATTAGTCTTATTTTTATTTTTTTTAAGGAGATGCCCTCAAAATATAACACCTTGGGCCACAGTCGTTTAGTCAAATCACTCTGACTACTCTGATCAGACTGTCGGTTATTCTGAACCACATGTTTTTACTTTTAGTCAAATCAGGAATAGATAAATCAAAAGAAGGTATCACGGATGCAGAGTCTTTTAACTTTAGTCAAAATATTCAGGTCCCGTTCGGTGAATTACTATTTACTGTGGGAAAAAAAAATTTGCTTAGAACTAAGTTTTTATTCCCACGGTGAACAGTAATTTTCAGTTCAAAATTCTGATTCCCGTACTCATTCCTATTCCCACTGATGCAACCGAACAGGACCTCAGAGTTTCAAAAACCTAGCTACTCAAAACGAATAAATTAATAAATACATATCACGTCGTGGGATAAGGATTCCTGTTTTTTTTTTATTACATGTAGTACGGTGCTGATTTTCAAAA
The DNA here is from genome assembly GCA_033356055.1 of Carex pumila. Lineage (NCBI taxonomy): Eukaryota > Viridiplantae > Streptophyta > Magnoliopsida > Poales > Cyperaceae > Carex > Carex pumila. The sequence continues at coordinate 74,682 of JARJHM010000426.1, forward strand.
TGCAGTCCCGGTACATCTCTTACCCAAATTTTTCTTTCCACTGTTCTTCTTCCCCAAATTTCTCTCCTCCACCAACATACTGTTTCAAAAATAGAAAAAGTTCTTCTGAGTCTTGACAGTGTGCAACAATGCAAGCCTTGATGCGGTCCAGGTCATCCTGCGATGGCATAGGCAGCTGAGACTCGATCTAGGTTGGTGAGAATCAGTAATTTTTGCTTTGAATCAGCTTAACTCAGAGTAGAACTCAGTTGACTCAGCCGAGTCAAACTGATTCCACTGATTTTTAGACAAAAAACACTCGACCGTGTGAACCAGCCAATACCGTTCTGACTCGGATGAAATACGTTCAGAAGCTGCTTCTAAGATCATATGTTATTTTTTTTGTGATATGCTGATGCACGGGATATTGTTATTGTACAAGACTCTAAAATTATTGTAATGTTTTTTTCTTGGTTAGTTGTTATCTTTAATTAGTATTGTTTGTATTGTTATTATTGGAGTTATTCACTTATTTGATTTAGGGGGCAGAGTATAATTAATTTTTTCATGGGTGTAACAATATCCACAGCATTTTTCTATAAACTATGTAGAAAATTATGTACAAGTATAATTAATTTTTTGAAATAAATGGAATCATGAATTGATTCTCATTCATTATACATAAATCCGTCTCTGTCCATATCTGACCTTAAGATGAAATTGAAAATATTTCAATGTCAAATAACATAAAACAGAAATTAAATGCATTGCCATGGAAATACATTCTCTGTAAGTTGAAACTACAGGATTCATGCATGTTCATCACGGTTGGTAGGATCAGGACTCGTGCCGACTACTCTTAAAGTATCTATGTTGACAAAGCATGTCTTGTCTTGTCACCATCTCGGAAAAAAATAATTGACATGGAAATACATTCAATTATTGACCGCTCTTCTGGAATGTTAACGAGTCATGGCTACATATGATTTTCGCCTCCCAAACAAATTTAGAGCTTGATCATGTTCAGCCACTCCACACATGACAATATTTTCTTTCTTGATAAATATATCATTGGATCGAAATTGTTCGGTCTAACATTTTTGCATTTTACGTGCCCTTTATTATATTGATCTATTCAGGAAATTAAATTGGAATGATTGAATGGTTGAATTGTCATCCTAGTTTTTTGCATGTTAGTCCTTGCAATATCAAATTTATATTGGAGACAGATTTGTATTTTTCAAATGTTTATTGTTGCAATTTTCATATTTTGGGTTATTTTATCCAAAAAAAAACTCATTACATTTTTGTGACCACAACGAGTCCAATTGTCACATCTCAAACTTTCACTATCGAACTTCTAATTGTAAAATTGTCTTTCATTACCAACTATTTTTGTATCTCATTACCAACTCTGATTTTAGAAGGCATAGGTATGTGGGGTAATTCTTCTTAAGTTTAGCAAATTATACAAACCTCCGTGAGTGCTCTCATTCTACTATCAGCTAATTAACTTGAGTCGGCAGTATGTGTTGTAGGTGTATGATATATTATTTAAGTCATGAATTATCAAAAAAAATTGCTCAGGTTAAATTCTACAATTTAAAATAGCATATTAACTTGCGTTCTGTTGTTCAAAATTTACTTTCTCTCACTTTTATCCAACCAGTCCTTATATAATTTCAAAAAAAATGATCCAGCAAATTAGTTCAAGGGGTACGACTAAAATTTAATTCAATTTTATTATTTACTATCGTAATTAACAATTTTTTTCTCCCGAACCACCACTCTAATTACCCTAATTAATTCACCCTTTCTTGATATACATAGATGATCAACTAACCAGATGACAAGGTGCTTGTGTTATATGAAATATTTACCAAGTACGTACCTACCTACTTTTAATTTATAATTTCCTAACAGAATTTAAATACGGTATATACCTATTACCTATTACGTAATTATATTTTACTTTGGTAAATATTTTCTTTTGTTCAAAGTCTACTTTTATAATTTTTGTAAGATAGGGAGAGAAGAGATTAAGAATACAAATTGTATTGCAATATTATTTTTTCTATTTACAAGTGTTCCTCTTTATAGTTACAAGACCACAAAAAACTATTCATTGCACTATTCTCTATTGCTATTAATTACGACGTTTTATTTCCTACAAAGCACTATTTCATATTCTATTAAATAAATTACTTGTTATAATTTGAATTTTATTTTATATTTTAACACTTCCCCTCAAGCTAGGAATGCATATATTATACAATCCTGACTTGCTTCTAATTTTCTCAAATGGATTTGGATCTTAGCCTTTGGTGAAGATATCCGCGAGTTGATCTTCACTTTTTACGTATGGTATTTCAATTTCCTTTGCTTGAACATTTTCTCTAATAAAGTGACAATTCACTTCTATATGTGTTCTTCGCTAATGAAACATGGGATTTGATGCTGTATGTCTTGCCAAATTATTATTGCAATACATTTTCATCAATTCTTCTGTTTTAAACCCCATGTCTAACAGGAGAACAATGTTCGGCTTCAATGCTTGGTCGTGGTACATCATTTTGTTTCTTGTTTTTCCATGTGACTATATTTCCCCCCTACAAATATGCAAAAACCGGTTGTCCATTTTCTACCGAAGCTTGCACTAAATCTGCATCAGAATAACCACATATATTATTAGAATTATTATTTTTCATAAAAATGCGCCCTTCTCAGGATTATTTTTTAAGTACCACCGAATTCTATTTACATCTTCTAAATGTGGTGTTCTTGGTGAGTACTTCTAAATTCTATTATTTGGCTTACATAAAAGAAATATCCGGCCGAGTAACCATTAGATAGATCAATTTTCCTACGAGTATTTGAAATTGATTTATGTATTATAAAAGGTTCACCATCTTCACTATTTAATTTGTACTTATTATCAATTGGAGTAGAGGCTAGTTTACATCCTATCTTACATGTTTCTTTTAATAAATCAAGTGTATATTTTCTTTGGGAAATAAAGAGTCTTTTAATCGAAGAAGCTACCTCTATTCCTAAAAGATATTTAAGATATGCTAATTCTTTTATGTCAAAATTTTCTTTTAGTTGTTTCTTAATTTTTGAATTTGCTTTAAATTATTTTTGATAATTATGATGTCATCTACATACACTAAAATGAGAGTTGTAGTGGTTTCATCACAATTAGTAAATAAAGAATAATCGGTATTACTAATTTTAAAATTGTAAGAAATTAAATAAGATAATTGTACGGTATTTTGTTGAAATATTTACATATGAAATAAAAATTTCTATTGAATGTTGTACCGTATAGGTCACATAATTTCTAAGTTTAGTTAATGGTTGTGGTACCCTAGATGACATTCTAACCATTGAGCTCTCTTCCATTTCACTTTTATTAGTGTTTTTAATAGTTTCATCTTCTTGATTATTATTTTCAACTTGATAGTTATTTATAGGAATAAAATTCAAATTATCTAAGTAAGTTACTATATTATTATTTTGATTATTTATATATGTTTGATAGATTGCTTCTTTCTCTTTAAAATATGGCTCTTCTTAGAAAAAAAAAAGGTTACATTCCTAGAAAGATACATTTTTCTATTAATTGGTTCCTAGCATTTATAACCTTTTTTATGAAATGAGTATCCTAAAAAAATAGTTTTTTTCGGATACAAAATTAAGTTTTGTCTTTTCTCTTGATATGTACAAAATTTGTACAACCAACTACTCTCATATGGTCATAAATATTTTTTTGTTGATAAAGAATTTCTAATGGACTTTTTTTTTTAATTTACACTAGGTAATAATCTATTAATTAAATGTGTGGCACACAATATGGCATCCGACCAATAAATTTTATGAATATTGTTTTGAAATAATAAAGACCGTGTCATTTCTATTAAGTGTTTATTTTTCATTTCTAATAAATTTAGACAGGGTACAAATGATTTTTGTTTAGTAGTATTTATACGATGTATAATATGGTTTTTCTCCACAGAGTTTTGAAACATTTTATTTATAAATTTTGTTCCATTATCCGATCTAAATATTTTTAGCTTTGTATTAAATTGTGTTTTTAGAAGAAATAAAAATTCATAAATAGAATCAAACACTTCATCATTGGATTTATGTAAATATAACTGAGTTGCTTTTGAAAAACCATCAATAAATAAAACAGAATATTTGAATCAATTATATGAATCAATTGGGGCCAGTCTCCAGACATTAGAATGTACTAAATAAAAAATAACTTCACTTTTTCTAGTAGAAAGAGAAAAATGAAGTTTTGTTTGCTTTGCTAACTTGAAAATTTCACAATTAGTACAATTCAAAATTTTAGAATTTAGGATACTATTTAAAATCTTGTCGGAATGATGCCCAAGCCTTTTTTTTATGCAAAATCAGATTTAACGAATTTTGCAGTAGCACAAAGATTTAATTTATTGGAGTTCAACGCACATACCTTTTTGAGTCCACCGTTTTAAACTATTGTACTAGTACCGCAGTTTCAAATTACAGACATGATAAAAATAGAGTTTAATAAAAAAATAATTAAATGGTTTTATTTGTAAAGATCGTAAATAAAAAGATTGGTCTAATAATGAGGATGTGTTTTCAAATACAATAATAACCGGAGCAACGCATGAATATTTGAAATAGAGAGGAAGAAGAGCGAAAAGGAGGCACAAGAGGTCAAAGAAAGGAGGAAACAAGTCAGACTGGTGGAACCTCTCTTTCAGAGTTTTTGGTCTTTTGTGGCTAATACCACGCACCAACTGGTGGAACCTCTCTATCAAAGAAAGGAGGTAGCAAGCCTGTAAAAAAGTTGTTCTTTAGAAGTTTAAAGCGGATAATAATTTTTTACCGATTTTACATTTCCAAACACATCTTATCTTTCCTCGAAATTAATATAACTACATATAAAACTGGTAGCTATAAATATTTTAAACTACGTACCTAAACAAGCGGGAACATATATACCATTTAACTATGCTAGATCGATGCATGCTAAAATTACTTTATTGAGAAAGTATTTGGCTTTGTCAAAGAACAATTTTATCCAATAGGATAGGGGTAGTTGGGTGATTTCTGGGCAAATGAGCTAGGAGTTCGAATCTGGTGAGGTACCATATATAGCTCATAGCTAGAGTTAAAGAATCATTTGTTTTAATCTTGCACGAATTTTTAAAGAATCCCGTGAATTTTAGACTGACCCCAATAAAGTGTGGTGAATTAATCTGAAGGAAGCCCAGAGGTGGATCGGCATGTATGTCGGTGGATGCTTAGAGACGCCAATGATTGAATTTTTTTTTAATTATGTATATTAATTTTTTTTTATTTTTTTTTATTTTTATATAGTCTAACCTCCCTCATAAAATGATAAATGTGTACTTGTAGTCTAGTGGTAAGAGTTCTATTTGGTGTTTGTAAGGTCATGAGTTCAATTTCTACTTACAATAATTTTGTTATTTTATTTATATATTATACATTTTATAGATGAAGCACTCTATTCAAATTTTCTAGTTCTGCCCATCAGGAAGCTGTGAGAATAAAACATACCACACATAGATGCTTCTTTCAAACCAATCAAAGAAACCATAAATGACATTAAACTTTCAGGGAATAAATGTGGCATTGATGATTTCATTTCAGAATTAAAATTTTGAAACATATATGTCAAAAGAATGCATACTTTGTTGCAAAATAAATCAGCACATTCATTATCAAAAATAAAATTGATGAGTTTTTAAGTGTATGATATATTTTATTTATGTTATTAATTATCAAAAATAAAATTTACTTTGGTCAAATTCGACCAAATAGCTTACAAACTAGCGTTTTGTTCTTCAAATTCGACCAAATAGCGTACTAACTAGCGATCTGACTAGCGTTCTGTTCTTCAAATTCGACCAAATTGAACACTAACTAGCGTTCTGTTATTGAAAATATTGACCCAACAATCAATTCTAGGGGTACCACACAAAATTAATTCAACTATATATTATTTACAATAGTAATTATCATCTTTAACTCTCATACTACACTGACAGAACATTAAGTACCCCAATTTTTTCACCCTTTCAATTTGCAAAAGAGTCCTATATTAACCCCCTCAGACTCTTCTCACAAAGAACAACAAGTGAATAACACAAAAAGACCAAGACACATATATTCTGCTACATACAATAGTCTAGCATGTCAATTTCCAAGTTATTCTTGGTTCTTCTCCATGGCGCTCTTGTTTGCACCGCAACCGGAAGAGATCTCTCTACAATTAATGACAGACATGTGAATGTGAAAAGAGTCTCCATTGGTGCAGATGCTGCAGACTCGAAAGTTCTAGGTATAGAAATTCCTGCAATTCCTGCAATTCCAGCAATTCCGGCAGTTCCGGCAATTGGGGCAATTATTCCTGGAATTCCTGGAATTCCGGGAACTCCGGCTACTATGACTAGTGGTCTACGTACTCCGGGAACTCCTGGAACTCTGGGTACTATGACTGGTCTGGGTACTCCGGGTTCTCCGGGAACTCCGCGTGCTCCATGTCCTGGGGGTACTCGGACTGCTCCGACTGCTCCGACACTTCCGACTGCTCCGACTATTCTGGGTAGGGGTACTCCGGGTACTCTGGGAACTCCAGGTACTCTGGGTACTGGGTGCACCTCCAATTAGGTGCATCCGAGGTACCCACTGTGACACTACGTCCCGTATTTGGCTAAATGTTTGAGATGGCATAAAATCTTCATGGTTTGGTATAATTAATTAGCTAATTAGTGCAAACTGTGATGTCATGCTAGCTTGCTATGTATGTATGTATTATTATGACATGTATGTATTATCAGTGTAAGGCTGAAATCATGGATGTAATGAATCATTTCTATGTATAAGAAATGAAGTACCGAACCTCAGGAAGTTAATATAAAGAATTGATAGTCATGCTAATTATGTTTATAGAGTTGTTTCTGCTGAGAATATAAATCAGCTGCAATTATATATGTTATATGGGTGAACTATGCAATTGTCTAATCACTGAAAAAACAAATGAATGCCAAATTGACAATAAATTAAAGCACTTAACATTTCCTTTCAAATAGTATACTAAAAATATTTATGCCTTCTTTAATAAGCTATATATAACTAGTACTGGTAGAGAACTGGTAGAGAACCAGCAGAAAAAATATTTGAAGTTATTGAAAAGTCCAATATAAATTATATATATGTATGTACCCCCTCAGACTTGCATGAACAATTCCAGCTCCTTGTATAAATATTGCACACACGAGCAGTAAATAAGAACTCTTTGAATAGTAAGTTCTAATCACGGTATGTTTTTGTACCTATACCACTATAGTAAAACATGTACAATTGATCAATAGTTGGAGGAGGAGCGTGCATGATCACCAAGCTCAAGACATATTTTTAAAAACCTCATGGGCCACTCACCTCAAAGCTCAAACCTCAAGATTTTTAATTACTTAATTTTCTTCTATGTTCTTTCTCTTTTTTGTAAGTGTTATATTGAACAATTGGCATCTAAAATTTGTTTATGGGATAAAAATATCAAGCCATTGTTATGAACTTGAAATAATGGAAATGTAATTGCAATTTTGATTATTGTATTGGAATTTTGAGAATCGGAAAATTGAGTAAACTTACAATAAAATTGGTAACATAGTTTAATTTTCTACCCTATATATCCTCTATTTTTAAATACAATAAATTAATACTCAATTCATGCAATTCAACACTTCAATTTTTCACATTCTAACAATTTTATTTTAATTTCGAAATTACATTCGGAAAAATTAATCAAAAATTAAAGGTAATTTACTGATAATTTATCTTGTCAACATTGTAGATCTGAAGTTCTTTGATTTCTTCTGTCAGTTCTAATAATTACAAATTAAATGGAAAGTGAATTCAAATATGCAATCCTTTAGTGAATTCGCAAAGCAACAACACCAAATCATTTGGTGCGGTCCCTTCCATGCCTTAAAAAAATTTCGCCATCTTTCTTGTTTTATATAAAATATTTATTTATTTCTAAAGTAAAAAATATCAGCCTTCTGTTTGTTCTTTTAAATTTGACAGTGTTTATTTGCAGGCTAGGACCTTACAACTTATCATGAGTTGCATTATATACCATTCAACCTAAAAGGGTACGCTTGAGATCTCCGAGGGACCCAGTTGTATAAATCATGTTGTGTCTGCCTGGACTGAATCAAACAATACTTACGGTTACGGACCAATCAAATATAATGCATTGATTATATGATTACATGTTATAACTGAATTTAATATTTTTTTTGTTCAGAAACTTAAGCAGTGTAACAGGCGGTTCGATAAAACATAGGTTTCTACAATTACAAAAAACAAGTAAAACAACAAAAATGAGAAAAAGAGAAAAGTGTGAACGTATCAGTACCTAATTAAACAATACCAACCCAAACTGACAGTCCTGCTACAAGCTAATGCCCATTAAAAATGCAAACTACCAAACATAAATTCAAACCACGTAGTTCATTGGAAAAACTAAATTGAAAAGGAAACATCTTGTGCGGGTACCTGGAGGTCATGGCAAATCACGTGGGCTATCTGGAGGTTCAGAAATGCGATAGCCTATACAGGGGAGACGCCATGGATTGAAATCCTCATAGCTAGCATCGTCACGTAGCAAAAAGAATGCAAATAGCGGTCATCAAGATGGACTGATGGCAGGGGTTAACAACTGATTCATGTGCTACACAGATGGCTCATTGCTATAGTCTTGGCAAGGTGGTATTGGTTTTATCATTTGTGATAGAGGTAAACTAGTCAAGTACAGATCAAGGCATGTTCGTGTTTGCTCATCACTCCATGCAAAAGCGATAGCACTTGGAAGGTTGTTCTATTTACACGGACAACAATGGACTTGCACAGTTGGCATCGAATGTGCATCCCTCATTAGATTCGGATTGGAGAGCATACAAGAATTGTTGTGAGGATTGGAAGCAAATGAGGTTACATAGATCATTTTGTTGCAGTCATGTGGCAATAGACTAAAATGACAAGGGACAAGGCCGATATCTTAGCAAAATGGGCAAGGCTGCAAGGTATGGATATTGAGGGATATACATTTACAATATCTAAAAAGGTTTTAGGGCTTCGGGAGTTATATGATGAGTTTATACTTTCAACATGTACTCAGTTCAGATATGCTATAAAGATGTATTCGCCTCCAGGCTTTGAATTAAAAAAAGAAGTGTAAACGTTCTTTAAGAATAGGTTTATTTTTCTAAATCCAGACCTTACCCGAAAGATTCAGTCATGTCTTCAAAATGTTTTATCTTATATGAATTTAATTTATGATACAAATTTATTTAGCTATCAATGCCTGATGAACGAGAGAGAAGGGATTAATTTGCATCATCTTAAATTGTAGTTTATGATTGAAACTGACACATCCAGAAAGACACTACTACGTACTTTTTGTTGGAATTAATTTCAATTAATTACAATATATGGGTTTATATGTGATATAAATATATATTGAATAATAGACTGTCAAATATCTAATTAGGCCCGTTATGAAGTAATCAAATTAAGTATTATTTATTAGATTCAATATGTGTCATTAGAAGTGGGGCCTTTAATATGTATAATGCGTACTAATATCTTTATGATTTAGTGATGGTCTAAATTATATAAATTTTGGTAATAATATCATTATGCTATTGGTCCTTGGAGAACATAATTAAATATGACAATATTCTGAATTTCAATCCACTATGGATCCAATAAGAAAATAGACAACAAATCAATTCTTATACAGAAGAGTATTTTCCTGAAGGGGTCTGTTGGCTCTTTTCTCTCTTTCTCTCTCTCAAAAGAATGAGAATGATCTTGAGTGGCTAAGAAAGGGATTTTCAAAAAAGAACTTGCAATTAGGTTATCCACTAGTGGAAAATATGAAATCAGGATCGGTTATATATACATATCAGTATCGGAATCCAACCGATCCTGTTGAAGGCGATACTGATACTATCAGGATCGGTTCTATATTTTTTAAAGAACCGATCCAAATAGAAACTATTATGATCGGTTTTTTAACAAAACCGATCTTGATAGTTTTTCCGAATTTTTTTTTAATTAAAAATTACATATCAAGATCGGTTTTAATATAAAAACCGATCTTAATAGTATTTTCGAATTTTTTTTTAAATTACATATCTAGATCGGTTTTTGAATAAAAACCGATCCAGATACGTATTATCAAGATCGGTTTTTATATAAAACCGATCCTGATATTTTATTGAAGCTAAAAAAAAATATTTTTATTTATTTGACCAGCTTCCATATATATTTTGCTGGCCAGCATCCTAATTTTTTTTTTTTTTTTGCATAGTAAGAAGCAATAATCAATTAACTATCATATACACATTCTAAATTAATTATCATACACATCTTAAACTATTACCAAAAATTCATGTACTTCATACAAAGTTTTACATATCATAACAAGAAATTTAAATCCAAAAAAAATTAATTAACAAACATACAAGTGACTAATTGAGCTATTTCTTCAATTAACACACATTTATGCAATTAATGTGAAGCACAATAATAAAAAAATCAATAATTACCTCTTTTGCAATCACATCACTTGAGATTAAAAAAGACCCTAAAAAAAAAAACAAAGGAAACAATTAGATGGAAAAATATTTTCCAATAAAAAATACAAAAAAAATGTGTTTTACAAGTATAATAATGAGAAAATTAGATAAAGCTAATACCATGATAGTTGATCGGCCGGATGATTAAGTAACTTGAGAGAGATGTCCTCAAAACTGTAAAACAATATACAAACACTATTAATTAATTTTTGAAACAATAAAAAAAATTAAAAACTGGCACAATTGAGCCGGAGGTGCGAGAGGCTCGGATTTGAGAGGAAGAGACGGAGAGAAAGAGAGAGAGAGACACAGAGGAGAGGGAGAGACGGAGACAGAGAGAGAGAGAGAGACAGAGTATTGAGGATTTGAGAGGGAGATACGGAGACAGAGACAGAGACGCTAAATTGATAATGAGAGGCGCGAAATGAAAATAAGAAAAATCCTAGCTAAGCTGGTTATATAGGAAATTATCATTAGGATCGGTTGTTTATAAAGAATCGATCCTAATACTAATTTTTTTGAAAAAAATAGTATCAGGATCGGTTTTTGATTATACAAAACCGATCCTAATAAAAAAAAAATTTTCAAAGTTGGTTCTGCAAAAAAAAAAAAAAAAATCAGGGTCGGTTTTTTATAAAAAACCGATCCTGATACTATTAGGATCGGTTTTTTATAAAAAACCGACCCTGATTTTTTTTTTTTTTTTTTTTTTGCAGAACCAACTTTGAAAATAAAAATTGTATCAGGATCAGTTTTATTGCTAAAAACCGATCCTGATAGTATCTGGATCGGTTTTTAGCAATAAAACCGATCCAGATAGTTTTTTTCTTTTATTTGGAAAATCATTTCATATGGTTATGTTTAAATAAATATAAAAAATTACATATTAGAAATATAAGTTAATTATTTAATAGAAATTTTATTTAATTTTTAAATTCTACTTAAATAATATTAAACAGCAAATAGGTACTATTTGACATTGATATTTCATTAATGTAATTTTGATGAAAATTAATGTAATTTATATTATTAAAATTTATGTGATAATATAATTAATTATTTGACATTGATATTTCATTTTGAAGTCATTTTGACTATTGAATTTTTTTATACAATCATGCATGATGCATCAATGACTTGTGCCATATAATAATATACATAGGACTTGAACCCTTGTTGTGTGGAGTTGTGAAGGAACGAATACGAACATTAGCATTTGGTCGATCGGAACCGTTAAAATGAAAGAATGTCATATTAATTTCACTATTATAAAATTTGATACAATTCGGGATTCATTTACTAGTTCATCAAAGCAAAACAATATAGCAACATCGCACAGCCGTAAATAGTTTACGTTGGATCAAGACTTACAGTTGTCGAGCCTTCGGGATTTTTACATTATTAATATTCCATGTTATATCTTGATCATTTTAAAAATTATTACATGTCATTTAATTACAGACCCGTTGGATGATCATGTAGAAATGAACGGTCTGCATTCCATTTAACAATTTGATGCCATTAATAATAATAAAATTGTACAAAATTGATCATGGTAGAGTTGATTTGGCCATACAAAAACAAATAAATAATTTTTATATTTTTCACATTTTTCTTAATATTTATCCCTGTACATGCATTACCAAACAGAAAAGAAAATAAATGGTAGCCGTTTGATGGTTGATAGACCATCAATATGAGTAGGGTTTACCTCAGTGATGTTTCTCATATAAAGTATTAGGATCGGTTTTTTATAAAAAACCGATCTTGATACTATTTTTTTTCAAAGTTGGTTCGGCAAAAAAAAAAAAAAATACTATTAGGATCGGTTTTTTTATAAAAAACCGATCCTAATACTTTATATGAGAAACATCACTGAGGTAAACCCCACTCATATTGATGGTCTATCAACCATCAAACGGCTACCATTTATTTTCTTTTCTGTTTGGTAATGCATGTACAGGGATAAATATTAAGAAAAATGTGAAAAATATAAAAATTATTTATTTGTGTTTGTATGGCCAAATCAACTCTACCATGATCACATAAATTTTCATAATATAAATTACATTAATATTATTTAAGTAGAATTTAAAAATTAAATAAAATTTCTATTAAATAATTAACTTATATTTCTAATATGTAATTTTTTATATTTATTTAAACATAATCATATGAAAAGATTTTCCAAATAAAAGAAAAAAACTATCTGGATCAGTTTTATTGCTAAAAACCGATCCAGATACTATCAGGATTGGTTCTTAGCAATAAAATCGATCCAAATACTATCAGGATCGGTTTTTAGCAATAAAACCGATCCTGCTACAATTTTTTTTTTCAAAGTTGGTTCTGCAAATAAAAAAAAAAAAAAATCAGGGTCGGTTTTTAATAAAAAACCGATCCTAATAGTATCAGGATCAGTTTTTTATAAAATAACGACCCTGATTTTTTTTTTTTTTTTTTTTGCAGAACCAACTTTGAAAAAAAAAATTGTATTAGGATCAGCTGTTCTAAAAAACCGATCCTAATAGTTAAACTATTAGGATCGGTTGTTTAGAACAACTGATCCTGATACTATCAAGATCGATTTTTGTAAACAACCGATTCTAATAGTTTAACTATTAGGATCGATTTTTTAGAACAATTGATCCTGATAGTTCACAAATTAGGATCGGTTGCCTAAAAAACCCGATCTAGCTAGTTTTTAGGATTGGTTTTGTTCAGAAAACCGATCCAGATAGGCCGATCCTGATTCATGTTTTTCCACTAGTGATCTCTCCTTATGCAGAAAAAAAGCGTTGTCGCTGCCGCCTCTCACGCTCACTCCATCAGACTTGAGAGGGATTACTTAAAAATATAAATGATTCCAGTGATCAACGGTGATAGTGTCTCTCTGGAAGATCATGGTTATGGACCAAGATAATTTATAATTTCAAATTAGAGTTCTGTAGAGAATCATGACAAATCTAGGATTTATGTATGCGATATGATTTTGCATATATAAATTCCAACAATTGATATCACAGCCTACTCTAGTTGAACCGATTAATTTCTACGCAATCAATTAACATCATAATTGATTTGTAAATTTTCGGCTAAAACATAAATGTAATTTCGGTCAGACCAAAGGTATAATGAGTTTTGGTATTTTGGCCGAATCAGAACAGAATAATAATTCGGTTAAGTCAAATTTTGATAAATTTTTCATTCGGATAATATTAAATCATTATGAAGGCTTCATATTAATATATATTTTAAAAAATGTTTGATAAAGGTATCATCTTGCCAAAGTAAGCTCTCATACTGGTGTTGATCATTTGCCAATTTATACAAAATATATACATATGATGTTTGGTTATTGGACTAGCCCAAAGGAAATAGGAAGTCAAGTAATAGTCATTAAGTTTTTTATATAATTAGTTAATTGGCCCAAAGGAAGGTTGACTAATTGACATTAAATGTACTGTTATATTCAATTACTACACCTATTTATCTTAGAATAATAACTGACTCCAAAGAGCACTTATTGTTCGAAGATACTTAGTTGATGGAATATGCCTTATTTTCATTTTTTATTTATTACTATTATTCGGTTATTCATTCTTTGTGAATATTTTTCAGCAAAAATTACTGATCTTGCAGCCGGCATCAATAGCATTCCGATGCTGACAGGTTCCAATTACAAGGATTGGAAAGATAGTCTTGAGATTATCCTTGGGTGCCTTGACTTGGACATAGCGTTACAGGAGGCTAAACAACTTGTGCCTGTTGCTACTAGTTCTGAAAAAGAACAAACTGCACATGCACAATGAATGAGGTCAAATCGCTTGTCTCCGAGTCATGTAAAAGACCATTCCTAAAAGTTTTAGGAGACCAGTTTCTGATTCCACTCTTGCTAAAGACTAACTTAAGGAACTTGAGCAAAGGTTTGTTAGGAATGAGAAGGCTGAAATAGGCATTCTTTTAAACAAACTCTCCACAATGAAATACAATGATAAGAACAATGTCAGGAGCACATTCTTGAAATGATGCATACCACTTCAAAACTGAAGTGGCATAAGCTAGATATATTAGATAATATGTACAACTATCACAAGGACTTATGGACAGTTAATGAACTCATCTTGCACTGTGTTTGAGAGGAAGAGAGGATGAAATAGGACAAGAGTGAAAGCGCAAACATTGCTTCTACCTCTAAGGAAAAAAAGAAAAAGAAACATAAGTCCAATCCAGATGCTACAACTACAAGTTCTCAGAATAAGCCCAATAAGGACAAGAAACTGGTTATCAGATTGGAGCCGAATAAAGAAAAGAAAAAGGGTTGTTTATTCTGTGGATTTGAAGGGCATATGAAGAAAGATTGTACCAATTTTCATTTACTTGTACAAAAATTTATGCAGTTTCAGTTTCAATAGACGCATGGTGGATAGATTCAGGTGCAACTACTCACATTTATGTGTCTATGCAGGTTGCTAAAGTTACTGAAAGCCAAGTGATGGTGAAAGATACATTTATGTAGGCGATGGAAATAAGGCAGAAGTTGATGCTATAGGGCATCTTAGATTACTTTTGAAAACTGGCTTTTATTTGGATTTGTTTGATAATTTTGTTGTACTATCTTTTAGGCAGAATTTAATTTCTATTTCTGCATTGGGCAAATTAGGTTTTACTTGTTCATTTGGAGACAAAAAGTTTGGTTTGTATCAAAACTCCAATTTGATTGCTTTTGGGCTTTTATAAGTTTTGAATAATTTGTATACTTTAGATATTGTTGCTTCATATAATGAGACCTTGAACAATACAACTCGAAACGTTAGACAAAAATTAACAAATCAGGATTCAGCTGCACTTTGGCTCAACAAAGAATTACATGTCTTATTCAAAGTAATATTCTGAGACCGTTAGACATGTCAGATCTCGATTCGTGCATTGAGTGTACGAAGGGCCAACAAACAACCATGCGCAAATATACAATTAACCAATCGTATGAAGGACGTCCTTGAGCTGATACATACAGACATATGTGAGCCAATCCCTATAGCTACTAGGAATGGGCATGTATATTTTATCAATTTCATTAACGATTATTCTAGATATAGCTATATATTTTTAATTAAAGAAAATGCTCAAGTTTTGGACACAGTTAAATCCTTCAAGGCTGAAGTTGAGTCATAGCTCAACAAAAGGATTAAAAACATTAGATCGGATCATGGTGGTGAATACTATGGTCAATTTGACGGTTCAGGAGAACAATGTCCATGGCTTTTTGCTAAATTTATAGAGAAAAATGGAATTGTGCCACAGTATACACTATTGGGTTTGCCTACAATGAACGGTGTGGCTGAAAGGTGAAATAGAACATTAATAGAGATGGTGAGGAGTATAATTTCTTATACCTAACTTCCATTGAACCTCTGGGGAGAAGCACTTAAGGCAACAACATATATTCTGAATCGGGTACCGACTAAGGTAATGAACAAAACTCCATATAAAATGTGGACCGGGAAGAAGCCCAGTCTCCAGCACTCTAGAATCTGGGGTTGTCCGGCTGAAGCTTGGCCTTATCAGCCACAAGAGAAAAAGCTAAACGAAAGGACAGTTAGCTGTTATTTTGTCGGATATGCAAAAAGGTCTAGGTACAAGTTTTATGATTCCACTAACAAAATAATTTTTGATACAAATATTGTTAAGTTCTTTGAGGATATTATGGTTCAAAGGGGAAATACAAATAAAATTGTCTCTAAAGAGAATTGGTAATTTTTGTTTTGATTGGGCTTAACTCGGAGTTTAGGGTTTAGGGTTTAGGGTTTAGGGTTTAGGGTTTAGGGTTTAGGGTTTAGGGTTTAGGGTTTAGGGTTTAGGGTTTAGGGTTTAGGGTTTAGGGTTTAGGGTTTAGGGTTTAGGGTTTAGGGTTTAGGGTCAATACCGTTCCGACTCGGATGAAATATGTTCAGAAGCCGCTTCTAAGATCATATGCCTGTTTCG
Organism: Carex pumila; assembly: GCA_033356055.1. NCBI lineage: Eukaryota > Viridiplantae > Streptophyta > Magnoliopsida > Poales > Cyperaceae > Carex > Carex pumila. Next base: position 91,316 of record JARJHM010000426.1, read on the forward strand.
TGATATGCTGGTGCACGGGAAATTGTTATTGTACAATACTCTAAAATTATTGCAATGTTTTTTTCATGGTTAGTTGCTATCTTTAATTAGTATTATTTGTTGTTATTTTCCTAAAAAGGAATTAAACACATTCAAGAAAAGAAAATCATCTCGACGGGGACTCCACGAAATTGAGCTTGTTAAATAAAGGATTACTTGGTTGGGTTAAATTTTATCAGAATATATATTCTCTTGAGGTATCATAGGAAAATATCCATCTCGGTGTCAGTATATGTACTTTGCTAAGTCCTTTTCAAGTCCCATTTTTGCAGCTTCAAGTTTTCAATAGCAAAATTGCAAATAAGTTTTTATTTTGTTTATTTATAGTTTTCTAAGATTGCCATGATTTGTGGTTAATCTGTACTTGACAGAAGGTTCCATAGAGCTGGACAGGTACGGACACATTATATTACAATATATAGTATCGCCCTTGAGAGCATTAGGATATTAGTTCATGTGAAAATTGAGCTATTCACTTATTTGATTTTTCTTCTTTTTGTTACTATTGGAGTTCAAGTTGTAGGTTCCCTATTTTCAGCTATGCACATACGTACTCAGGTTCAGAGATGTTATGGTTTCTGTAAAAGGCCATTTGGCCCAAAATACGGATTGGGCCAAGTGCTGGGTTGAAAAAATGGGCTACCTGATTACTATGTAAAATATTAGTCCATACTTAGGGGGAAAAGTCAGAATTTATAGCTATACAGGTCAAATGTGAATAGGATCAACTATATAATTTTTTTGTGATGTGTATGGAAGTCTAATTTTACCGTATCCATAGTATTTTATACAAACTATAAACAAAAGGGAATGATCATAATAAGGTACGTATCAAAGTATTAATATTTTATTTTTCAAGTATTTATATCTATGAAAATTAACGCAGAATGAGTGCAAGAACCAGAAAAAGGGAATCATATTGTTAGTGGGGTCATAGTACATCATTAAATAAAGGTTGATGCAGAGATAATAACTAACTAGAAAAGGAGTTCAAAATTTACTCTCTCACTTTTATCCAACTGGCTAATTAAAAAGTTCCACAGAAATTGACAGAACAATAAAAACCAAGTTATTCTACTACATATAATAGTCTAGCATGTCCATTTCCAAGTTATTCTTGGTTTTTCTCTTTGGCACACTCATTTGTGCCGCAACCGCAAGAGAACTCTAGACAACTAATGAAGAGAATGTAAAAAGTGTCTCCAGTGTTTGAGATATTGCAGATTCAAAAATTGCCATAAGTATTGGACTAGCACCTCCACTGTAGCTACACCCAGACTGCTAGAAGTGTTCGAGATACTGCAGGCTAGGTATGTTGAAATTAATGTTTTTGGTAAAAGAAAAAAAAATTAAATTGGTCAATTAGTCAAATAATTAGATGAAAGTATTTGGAATTTCTAGATAGATTAATTGTTTATGTTTTCAAGGATCATGTTGGAGAGTGCAATTCATGCACTTGATATTTGTGTTGTGTTTAATTATATTTATGGTTTTTGGTTTGTAAAAGGTCATCATATAACTTATAAATAGGAAGTATGTCATTTGTAAGAGTATTTTAACGTAATAGAATGACATTTTTGCATAAGAGTTCTTTTTTTTCTATTTCTCTCTTCCAATAAATTTAAAATATAAAATAATATAACAAAATGTCATGAATAGGCCAACAAGGTAGCCATTGGTGTAAACGATACTATCACTGTAGCTACACCCGGACTGCTAGATCCTGATGTGAGCATTGGAACCAACAACACCATAGGGGTCGGCGGTCTACCCACAGGAGCGCTACCTCCTGTGGTGGGCTAAATGTTTCAACCCAGTATGAACTAGCGTTCCATTGCTGAAAATTTAATATTCAAATTAAGTTATTAAAATTAGCACAAAATTTTTTACTTCGGGTCAAATTGTACAAAATAGCGTATGAACTAGCGTTCCATTGCTGAAAATTTACTATTGACTCACATTGTACCAAACGGTCCCTTGAAAGTTAAAAAAAAAAAAATGATCCCACAATTAATTCTGGGGGTACCTCTAAAAAATAATTCAATTTTATTATTAATTACTATCGTAATTATCAATTTCAATCTCTTGTACCACCTTGACAGGCCATCAATTACAACATTAATTCACCCTCCAAAATTGAAAAAAGTACTATATATCCCTGATCACTCTCCTCACAATGCACAAGTGAACAACTGCGTAGCATGTCATATTCTAAGTTTTTGTAGTAAGAACAAGAGACATACTCCTATTTAATTAACTGTAATTGGTTACATTGTTTAGGGGTTTAAAGATTAAACCCCTTAGTATATTTACAAACAGATAAGCAAGACACTGTGAGGAGTAAAACATGAAGACAAAGCGAGGATAATTATTATATTACCACTTTTGTTAATTTTATTTGTTTGAATACATGGAATGATCATGTCTATGGGACATTTATATCGTAGCCGCTTCAATTTATTTCCTTTGTATCAAAATGCATTATGTGTGATTTATATATAAATTTGTGGCAGTATATATATTATATTGATGATATGTGTGGTACACTCATGTTTTACATATAAATATTTAACGAATTGTCATGGGGTAAGACAATATCCATAGTATTTTTCTATAAACTATGTAGAAAATTATGCACAGGTATAATTAATTTTTTGAAATAAATGGAACCATGAATTGATCCTCATTCATTATACATAAATCCGTCTATGTCCATATCTAACCTTAACATCGATGAAAAATGAAAATATTTCATTTTCAAATAACATAAAACAGAAATTAAATGCATTGCCGTGGAAATACATTCTCTGTAAGTTGAAAGCACGGGATTCGTGAATGTTCATCACGGTATGAAAGATACATTAGGGATCTGTGAGGGGACTCAACTTTATTAATTAATAAATTATGTTGTCTCTGCCTGGACTGAATCTGGACCGTTCGAATCCAAACTCATATTTGAGTTAGTAGGATCCGAACTCGTGCCGACTACCCTTAAAGTATCTATATTAATTGACAAAGCATGTCTTGTCAGTTGTCACCATCGATCTCGGACAAAATATTGACATATATGTCATTCAATTATTGACCGCTCCACATATGACAACTGACAGTACTTATATATAAAATATATAACAAGTCATGGCTACATATGATTTAGAGTTTGATCATGTTCAGCCACTCCACATATGACAGTATTTTCTTTCTTCATAAATATGTCATTGAACATGCCCTTTATTATTGATATATTCTGGAAAATTGGAATGATTGAATGGTTGAATTGTTATCTTAGTTTTTTGCATGTTAGTGCTTGCAATATCAAATTTATAGTGGAGCTAGATTTGTATTTTTCAATGTTTATTGTTGCAAATTTGAGATTTTGGTTATTTTTTCCAAAATACTCATTACATTTTTGTGACCACAACGAATCCAACTGTCACATCTCAAACTTTCACCATCAAACTTTTAAATATCAAATTGTCTTTGGTCAGTATCTTGTATCTCATTATCAACCACATGCAAAACTCTGATTTTAGGAAGTATATGTATACACTGACACTGATTAAGTGCTCCCATTCGAAACTATTCTATCTTATATATGTGTAAATAAGACAGTACTTATTAAGTGTAATATTTCTGACCATCCAATTCTCTAAATCCCCCTGGGAGCTCGCTTCATCAGCTAAGAATCCGTATCCTCCAAAATACCGGACTCAAGCAAATTACAAATGGATGGCCCAGATTAATCCTAGCCGGACCAAAGTCAATTTGGTGCCTATAGAAACTATAAGGGGTCTAATTTGAGATTCGTGCCAACTTAAAAGAACTAATCTGGGCCGTCCGTTTGTAATTTACACAAGTCAGGTATCTGGGATGATCCGAATTCCATCAGCTAACATGCAGTATGTGTTGTAAGTGTATGATATATTATTTTTAGTCATCAATTATCAAAACAAATTGCTCAGGTTAAATTCTACAAATTAAAATAGCATATTAACTTGCGTTCTGTAGTACAACATTTACTTCCTCTCACTAACTAATCCAACGAGTTCTTAAATTTAAAAAAAAAATGATCCAGCAAATTAGTTCTAGGGGTACCACTAACTAATTCAATTTTATTATTTGCAAAAAGTAAAATGCACCCTTTAATTCACCCGTACCACCACTTTAATTCACCCTTGCAATTTGCAAAATGTCCTATATAAACCACCTCACACTCTTCTCACAAAGCACAACAAGTGAAGAACACAAAAAGACCAAGACACACATATTCTACTACATAATATAGTCTAGCATGTCAATTTCCAAGCTATTCTTGGTTCTTCTCCTTGGCACTCTGGGTTGCACCGCAACCGCAAGAGATCTCTCAACAACTAAAGACAAGCATGTGAATGTTAAAGGAGTCTCCATTGGTGAAGATGCTGCAGACTCAAAAATTGACACAAGTGTTGGACCTCAGGGTACTCGGGGAACTCCGGGTACTCCGACTACTCCGGGTACTCGACCCATTCCCTTGATAGATAAGGGTAAGATAATGCTTCTGGAGTACCCGATGTGGCGCTACCTCGCGTGTTGGGCTAAATGTTTGAGACGGCATCAAATCTTAATGGTTCAGTATAATTAATTAGCTAGTTACTGCAACTGTGATGTGATGATGCTAGCTAGTGTTTTTTTGTTTCTTGAAATAAGGTGATTCCCAATCATGATCTGTATTGTCAGTGTAAGGTTGAAATCATGGTTGTATTGAATCTTGTCTATGAATAAGAAGTAAAGTACCAAACCTGAGAAATTCATACAAAGTGAATTGCTAGTGTTTATAGAGTTGTTTCTGGTGATCCTACAAATCAGCTGCAATTATATGGGATAACCAATTTTCCAATCCTCAGATAAATTATGACTGATATTGCTAGAGAACCAACAGAAAGAAATTTCCAGGTATTGAAAAGTGATATATAAAGTATATGTGTACCCCCTCAGACATGCATGAATATTTCCTGGTCCTTGGATCTCGTATGCATACTACAGACAAGACCAGAAAGAACTCTCTAAACAATAACAAGTTTAAATCACGGTATTTTTTTTTTTTTTATATATATGCCGCTATAATGAAGCACATTTCTTGATATAAATAAATGATCAACTAACCAGATGACAAGGTGTTTGTGTTATATGAAATATTTACTAAGTACGTACCTACTTACTTTTTGATGCACGAACGATCAAGAAATTGTAACAAGTAATGAAAAGATAGGTTTGTTTCTGAGATCACATAGATTCTCAATTCTTTGATAAAACTGATACAAAAATAACTAACTGCTTCCAAAAGACATCACGTCTGTTTAAATGCAAACCCTCAAAATAGAAAATGCCTAAAAATTACATAAAAGACCCTAAAAACACTAAAATTATAAAGAAAGGTCCAAAAGTCCATGAAAGAAGACTCGGATCGCGAATCTGAGATCACATAGATTCTCAATTCGGATCCGGTTTTGAGCTGTGGAGTTCCTGTCAAAATTTCAGTCCGATCCGACAGACGGATCAAAAGTTACGCCCCTTTTTGTGAAGCATGCGCATATTGCATCACTTTTAATTTATTATTTCCTAACAGAACTTAAATACTGGTATATACCTATTACGTAATTATATTTTACTTTGGTAAATATTTGCTTTAGTTCAAAGTCTACTTTTGTAATTTTTGTAAGATTGGAAGAGAAGAGATTAAGAATACAAATTATATTGCTATTTTTCTGTTTACAAGTGTTCCTCTTTATAATTACAAGACAATGCACTATTTCCATTTGCTATTACTTACAACGCTCTATTTCCTACAAGGCACTATTTCATATTCTATTAAATAAACTAGTTGTTATAATTTGAATTTTATTTTATATTTTAACACTCTCTCTCAAGCTAGGAATGCATATATTGTATGATCCTAGCTTATTTTTAATTTTCTCAAATGGATTCAAATCTAAGCTTTTGGTAAAGATATCCGCAAATTGATCTTTATTTTTTACACATGTTGTTTCAATTTCTTTCGTTTGAACATTTTCTCTAATTAAGTGACAATCCACTTCTATAATTTTTGTTCGCTAATGAAACATGGGATTTGATGCTATATGTCTTGCCGTATTATTGTTGCAATACATTTTCATCAGTTCTTTAGTTTTAAATCTCATGTCTAATAGGAGGCACGATATTCAGCTTCGACACTTGGTCGTGCTACATCATTTTGTTTCTTGTTTTTCTCTATGACCATATTTCCGCCTACAAATGTGTAAAAACTGGTTATCGATTTTCTATCAAAGCTTCCGCTCAATCTACATCGAAATAACCACATATATTATTATAATTGTTATTTTTCAATCTAGTACCCTTAGCAAGATTATTTTTAATGTACCTTAGAATTCTATTTACAGCTTCTAAATGTGGTGTTCTAGGTGAGTACTTCGGAATTATATTATTTGACCTACAAAAAAAAAAAATATATATCCAGACATGTAACCATTAGATAGATCAATTTTCCTACAAGTATTTGAAATTAATTTATGTATTTCAAAGGTTTACCATATTCACTATTTAATCTACACTTGCTATCAATTGGAGTAGAGGCTAGTTTACATCCTATCTTACATGTTTCTTTTAATAAATCAAGCATATATTTTCTTTGGAAAATAAATAGTCCTTTAATTGAAGAAGCTACCTTTATTCTTAAAAATATTTAAGATATTATAAATCTTTATGTCAAATTTTTCTTTTAGTTGTTTCTTAATTTTTGAATTTGCTCTAAATTATTTTCGGTAATCATGATGTCATCTACATGCACTAAAATGAGAGTTGTAGTGGTTTCATCACAATTAGTAAATAAAGAATGATTGATATTACTAATTTTAAAATTGCAAGAAATTAAATAAGAGAAATGTATAGTATTCTATTGAAATATTGGTATATGCAATAAAAATTTATATTGGATACTGTACTATATAGGTTACATAATCTCTAAGCCTAGTTGATGGTTGTTGTATCCTATATGACATTATAACCATTGAGCTCTTTCCCATTTCAATTTCATTTGTCTTTAAAAGTTTTATCTTCTTGATTATCATTTTCAACTTCATAGTTATTTATAGGAACAAATTTCAAATTATCTAAGTAAGTTACTATATTATTATTTTTTTTATTTATATATGTTTAATGGATTGCTCCTTTCGCTTTAAAATATGGCTCTTCAAAAAAAAAAAAAAAAAAAAGAAGGTTACATTCCTAGAAAGATACAATTTCTTATTAATTGGATCCTAGAATTTACAAACTTTTTTATAAAATGAATATCTAAAAAAAATAGTTTTTTCTTATACAAAATTAAGTTTGTCTTTTCTCTTGATATGTACAAAATTTGTACAACCAAATACTCTCATATGATCATAAGTGATTTTTTGTTAATAAAGAATTTCTATGGACTTTTATTTTTTTTTAATTTAAACTAGATAATAATATATTAATTAAGTGTATGGCACATAGTACGGCATTTGACTAATAAATTTTAGGAATATTATTTTGAAATAATAAAGACAGTGTCATTTCTAATAAGTGCTTATTTTTCATTCTAATAAATTCACAGAGGGTGCAAATGACTTTTGTTCAGTAGTATTTATACAAGTTGATTGATGTATAATATTTTTCTCTCTAAAGAGACTTGAAAGAATTTTATTTATAAATTTTGTTCCATTACCCAATCTAAAGATTTTTAATTTTGTATTAAATTATGTTTTTAGAAGAAATAAAAATTCATAAATGAAATCAAACACTATATCTTTAGATTTAAGTAAATATAACCGAGTTGTTTTTGAAAAATCATCAATAAATAAAACAAAATATTTAAATTCATTATATGAATCAATTGGGTCAGTCCTCAGACATTAGAATGTAATAAATAAAAACAACTTCACTTTTGCTAGTAGAAAGAGAAAAAAAAAAATCTTTGTTTGTTGTGCTAACTTGTAAATTTCATAATTAGTACAATTTAAAATTTTAAAATTTAAGATACTATTTTAAATCTTGTCGGAAGGATACCCAAATCTTTTATACCAAAAATCAAAGTTAACGAATTTTGCAGTAGCACAAAGATTTAATTTGTTGGATTTCAACGCACGTATATACCTTTACGGATCCACCGTTTTAAACTATGGTACTACTCTGCTAAAACTGCAGACATGATAAAAATAGAATTTAATCAAAAATAGATAATGGTTTTATTTGTAAAGATCGCAAATAATAAATTAAGCTAATAATGAGGATGTGTTTTCAAATACAAAAATCATGGTTTTATTTGTAAAGATTGTAAATAAAAAAAATTACGCTAATAATGAGGATGGATGTGTTTAAAAGTCACCGGAGCAACGCATGAATATTTGAAATTGAGAGGAAGAAGAGCGAAAAGGAGGCACAAGAGGTCAAAGAAAGGAGGAAGCAGATCAGACTGCGGTGGAACCTCTCTTTCAGAGCTTTTGGTCTTTTGTGGCTAATACTACGCACCAAGTTGTGAAGTCAAAATGCTTTTTAATTTCGCCTAATTCTATAAAGATATACACTTACACGTATCGACATAGCCACATATCCACATATCCACATATATATACAAAATATCCATATCTTGTCAAATTATCGACATATATATATACAAAACATGTCTTGTCAAGAAGTAAAAAATACAAAATAATATCCTGAAATTTATTGAAATATCCACAAAACATGTTGTCACCATGTCGGACCAAAATATCCACATAAATATATACAAAATATGTCTTGACAAGAAAAAAATAATATACAAAATAATATTCTGAAATTTACCAAAATGATTTTCGCCTCCCAAACAAACCAAACAAATTTAGAGTTCTTTTTTGTTCAAGATGTAAGCAAGTTTGCATGAATACTGCTCTTTCATATTTTACGTTAGTTTTCTTCTAAAATAAATGGATGATTATCTATCAACAAAACCAATAATACATTTTAACCCTTCTCTAATATAAAATAATAAGAGAACTAATTATATATAAGAGTAAAGTTAAAAAAAAAAAGGTACAGTAACACTATAGTAGAAAAGCCTCCAAAAAAATTGTTCTTTAGTGGTTCAAAGCGGACAATAATTTCTTACCGATTTTACATTTCTAAACATATCATATCTTTTTTTCCTCGAATTTAATATAACTATATATAAAACTGGTGGTTGTAAATATTTTAAACCAAGTACCTAAACAAACGGGGATATATATACCATTTAAATATGCTAGATGCATGCTAAAATTACTTTATTGAGAAAATATTTGGGAGTGAGGCTATGGTGATTTGCAATGAGCGGATTATTCCGTGCATTGGATTGATATCTCCATCTTTAAAGTCTAAATAGTCGATTTGAACCACTCATTATCATATGAAAATATACTTGGAAACCAAATTTTATATTTTTGGGAACTTTTTTACTGTTTTTTTCTTAGGTAGAAAACCACTATTTTAAGATAGTTCTGAATTTTTAGATCAAGTAATTTTCGAATCGTATCAAAAAATAGGAAAATTATTTCAAAAAATATAAAATTTGGCCTCCAAAAATATTTTCATATAATAATAATGTTGAGCTGTTCGAATTGATTATTTGAACTTATAAAATGATGATCTAAATTCAATTCACGGAAGAATCCGCGAATTACAAAGTACCATAGCCTCTCTCAATATTTGGCTTTGTCAAAGAACAATGTTATCCAATAGGATAGAGGTATTTGGGTGATTTCTGGGCAATTGAGCTTGGAGTTCGAATCTGATGATACCTCACAGCTAAGTTAAAGAATTATTCGTTTATTTTAATCTTGCACGATTTTTTAAAGAATCCCGTGAATTTTAGACAGACCCCGATAAAGTTTTGGTCGGTGAATTTTGAAGTGACACAAATAAAGTATGGTACCTCAATGATGGGTCACTTAATATGAATAATGAGAAAGCCCATGAACATTAAAATTTAATTTAATTTTTGTTTTTTTAACCTTTTATATGGCCTATTTCTTCATGAAATGACAAATGTGTGCTTGTAGTCTAGTGGTAAGAGCTCTAGTTATTTGGTGTTTGTATGATCATGAGTTCAATTCTCACTAACAACAATTTTGTTACCTTATTCAAGGACTGAACAAAAAGTTTGTAGTTCGTGATTCGATTAGAGTTTGATTTTTCAAAAAGTTCACAATTAATTTGATTCAAAATTAGTTAGTTCTGAAACAAATCAAACCAGTTCGGTTCAAATCTTATTCAAACTCAAACTCAAATTGGGTATAATTTGTTCGAAATTGATTCGCGAAATATTTAAGTTCAAATCTCAAATAATGCAGCTAATAGATTCAACCATCAATCTTCAATAATGCAAGAACCAAACTTATAATAAAGCTTAAAATTGTTAATATAATTGTAACTTATAATGTGAAAATGTTTCAACAGCGTAACAAATTAACAATTGAATAAATTCCATTTGACTAAGTCTGTACTATGATTTTAATCAATAGAATAAGGCTTGTTCACATATTATGCATTTTATAGATGAGCCCTATTCAAATTTTCTAGTTCAGCCCGTGAGGAAGCCGTGAGAAAAAAACATACAACACATAGATGCTTCTTTCAAACCGATCAAAGAAACCATACATGTTTTGGCAAATAACATTGAACTTTGTTGCAAAATATATCACAACATTCTGATTTATGGTTCTTCTATTGGTGAGCTTTTAAATGTATGATATATTTTATTTATGTTATTAATTATCAAAAATAAAATTTATTCGGGTCAATTTCGACCAAAATTTACTTTCTCACACTTTTATCCAAACGGTCTTTAAAGTATAAAAAAAATTGACCCAACAATTAATTCTAGGGTACCATACAAAATTAGTTAAATTAATTATATATTATTTACTACACTGACAGGACAAAATTAGTTCAATTAATTATCATCTTTAATCTCTTATACTACACTGACAGCACATTAATTACCCCAAATTTTTACCCTTTCAGCTTGCAAAATAGTCCTATATAAACCCCCTCAGACTCTCCTAATAATATATAGTCTAGCATGTCAATTTCCAAGTTGTTCTTGCTTGTTCTCCTTGGCACTCTCGTTTGCACCACAACCGCAAGAGATCTCTCTACAACAAATGACAAGCATGTGAATGTGAAAGGAGTCTCCACTGGTGCAGATGCTGCAGACTCAAAAATTCTAGGTCTAAGTATTCCGGGAATAGGTATAGGTATTATTCCGGGAATTCCAGGAACTCCGGTAACTCCAGGAACTCCGGTAACTCCGGGAACTCCGGGTACTAGGACTGGTAATCCAGGTACTCCGGGAAGTCCTGGAGCTCCAGGTACTACGACTGGTCCTGGTGCTCCAGGTGCTCCGGGAACTCCGGGTGCTCCGTGTCCTGGTGGTACTCGGACTGCTCCGACTGCTCCGACACTTCCAACTGCTCCAACTATTCCGGGTAGGGGTACTCCGGGTACTCCGGGAACTCCAGGTACTCCGGGTACCGGGTGCGCCGCCAAATAGATGTATCCGAGGTACCCACTGTGGCGCTACCTCCTGTGTTTGGCTAAATGTTTGAGATGGCATCAAATCTTAATGGTTCGGTATAATTAATTAGCTAGTTAGTGCAACTGTGATGTGATGCTAGCTATTTTTTTTTTTTTTGGTCGAAGTAAGGTGATTCTGAATCATGATTTGTATTATCAGTGTAAGGCTGAATTATGTCTATGAATATGAAATAAGGTACCAAACCTGAGGAAGTAATTATGAAGAATTGATAGTCTCGCTAATTATGTATGTTTATAGAGTTGTTTCTGCTGAGTCTATGAATCAGCTGCAATTATATATGTTATATGGGAGAACTGTGCAATTGTCTAAACACTGAAAAAACAAATGAAATTGATATTTATGCCTTCTTTAATAAAACTGATAAAACTTGATAAACTATATGTAACTAGTACTGGTAGAGAACCAAAAGAAAATATATTTGAAGCTAAAAAGTCCTATATAAATTATATAAATGTACGTACCCGGCCCCTCAGACTTGCATGAATAATTCCAGCTCCTTGTATAAATATTGGACACACGGCCAGTAAATAAGAATTCTTTGAATAATAAGTTCTAATCACTATAGTAGTGAAGCACATTAATTGATAAAACACAATTGATCAATAGATGGAAGAAGAGCATGCATGATCACCAAGCGATTCAAGAGATATTTCTATAGTGTTTATGTATAAGATTATTTAAAAACCTCAAGTTTCATGTCATGGGCCACTCACCTCAAAGCTCAAGATTATTTAATTACTTAATTTTCTTCTTTGTTCTTTCTTTTTTTTGTAAGTGTTACATTGAGCAATTGGCATCTAAATTTTGTTTATGGTATAAAAATATCAAGCCATTGTTATGAACTTGAATAAGGGAAATGTAATTGCAATTTTGATTATTGTATTGGAACTTTGAGAATTGGAAAATTGAGTAAAATTATAATAAAATTAGTAAAATAGTTAAATTTTATATCCTACATATCCTCCATTTATAAAGTTACAATAATAATTCCATACAATAAATTAATAAAACACTTTATTTTTTAACTTTCTAAAAATTCTATTTTATAGTCATTATTTTGGAAAATACTAAGGGTAATTTACCTTGTCAATGTTGTACATCTGAAGTTTTTTTAGTTCTTCTCTCAATTCTAATAATCAATTTGTACTAAAATGTGAAAGTAGACAACAAGAGAAGGATTTTTTTTTCTTTGCAAAAACCACAAAAGGAAATTGCATCAAATATGTAGTTTCTAAATTGGATTTTATGTTACTACCTAACAAGTGAAATTGTAGCACGCTAAGGAACCGCATCAAATGTGTTATTATTTAGTGAATTCACAAAGTAACAGAATCAAATCATTGGTGTGGTTTCTTCCATGCCTTCAAAATATTTGGTGATCTTTCCTGTTCTATGTAAAATATTGATTTCTTTCTAAACATAAAAAATTTCAGCCTTCTGTTTGATTCTTTTAAATTTGGCAGTGTTCATTTGCAGGCTAGGATCCTACAAATTATCATGTATTACATTAAATACAATTCAACCTAAAAAGGTACGCTTGAGATCTCTGAGGGACCCACGTGTATATATAAATTATGCTGTCTCTGCCTGGACTGAATCAAACAACACTTTCGGACCAATCAAATATATAGAATGCAGTGATCATATGATTACGTATTACAAATAATGAAGGTGGGTAATTCGGAAGGTTACTTTCTTTGGGGTGACCAAAATCTAACTAATTTATATATATATATATATAGAGAGAGAGAGAGAAAGAGAGATGGGCGACGGTGAGTTGCGAAGTAGAACGCGTTTCTACTTCACACAATTTCTTCATTTTCAAAGTTCAAAACGTTAATCCGAACCACTCAACATCATCTCAACATCATCTCGATATATATATTTTATTATTTTAGTGCACATTCATCCGAAGAAAATCATTTCTTGTTTATGAATAAAAAATTAAAACAACAAAAAATGTCCTATTTTTCTCTTTTGAATTCCAACATAAGCTCACCGCGATAATTAAAATGAACATTGTATAAATGTTTATGTGATGAAATTACAATTACGTAATAAATATATATATATACTTGATTAAAATATTTTTTCTAAATATTATCATCTAAGCGTCTCGTACCTATCAGTGGCCCATAGAGCCATTATTGGTTAGTGGACCACGTTCAATTACTTTCTAAATATTATCATCTAAGCATCTCGTGCCCATTCTCTCCCAAACCTTGTGGACCTCCAAGATTAAATTAAGAATTGAGAACATTAATAAAATAAGTGAGAATATATTTAACTGAAAAAGTTATGACGGGTATATAATATACAAGGCGTAAATAGTAAAACATTTATAATATACAAGGCGTCAATAACTTCACAAGTGTTATGCTATTGCACAGAGTCATACAATTTAAGAGCCCTTGGGATTGTACAATTTAAGACCCTCTTGCTAGATCTGACTATTCCGATTGTACCATATTTGACATTTATTTAATGCAGGCATACCTTACCAAGAAAACTTCGGCTAATAATGAGGATATATGTGTTTTTAAATACAAAAATCACCACGGCAAGTCGGCAACGCGCGCATGAATATTTGTAACAGAGAGGAAGAAGAGCGAAAATTAAGGAGGCGCAATAAGTCAAAGAAAGGAGGAAGCAGGTCAGTGGAACCTCTCTTTCAGAGTTTTTGGTCTTTTGTGGCAAATACCATGCACCCACCAACTTGTGAAGTCAAAGTGTTTTTTAATTTCGTCTAGTTCATAGCCAGGGTATGGTATCCACATATCCACATATATATATAAAATATCCATCTCTTGTCAAAATATCCACATACATATATATACAAAACATGTCTTATCAAGAAGAAGAAAAATATAAAATAATATCCTGAAATTTATCAAAATATCCTCATATATATGCAAAACATCATGTTGCCACCATCTAGGACCAAAATATCCACATATATATACAAAATAATGTCCTAAAACTTATCAAAATATATTTCCATACATATCCTATCTTTTTTTCATAAAAATTGATATAACTACATATAAAACTGGTGTTGGCAAATATTGTAAACTACGTACCTAAACAAGCAGGGACATATCTCCATTCTATTATTAAGCACGTTGGGTGTTTGATCCACCAAAAGCTACGATTGAAAGGTGAAACTTTGGATTTAATCTCAGCCCTTCAATTACATAATTTGTCTTCTTTTAATTAAATGTATATGTTTTATATATAAAAGTCTAAACTAAGTTAAAAAATACCCACCACATGTGCTGCCACACGATATGTTACAATTAAAATTGAACAAATTCTGAAATTTAGCGATATATTTATCTGTTTCCATATTTCTTCTCTTCAATTGAGAAGATTTCACATTTCATTTTCTTATTTCTTTGTTTCTTTACTTCTTCTTCGTTTCTCTTTCTTTGTTTCTATACATATTGGTGTGGGTAATTTAGAATATATTTCCAATATAGAATATATTAAAGTGTGTGTGTATATATATAATCTATAAATTGAAAACAAATAAGAAGAAGAATATAAATTAGAAACAAAGAAGAATATAAATTGGAACGTGTGTGTGAATATATATTTCTCTTATAATATGTGTGTGTGTATATATAATATATATCCTATACATATATACGATAACATTTTTTATTTATGTTTTTTGATATCATATTATATATTGATATTGAATTGTTGTATGATATTTAATATTAGATTCAAATCGAGCTATTATTTGATACCATTGGTACTAAAAATAAAGAATCATCACATCATCAAATTGTTATCAGAGGTCACGATTAAAGTTAATTAAAAATACATAATCATATAAATTTTCTATTAACATGTATTTTAATTTTTAAATAGTTATTAGTTTTATTGATATATTTGTTACTTATAATATGTCTCGTTGCAATGCACAGGTATGATACTAGTATACCATTTATATATGCTGGATGCATGCTAACATTACTTCATTGAGAAAATATTTGGTTTTGTCAAAGAACAATTTTATCCAAGGATAGGGGTATTTGGGTGATTTTTGGGCAATTGAGCTAGGAGTTCGAATCTGATGAGGTACCATATATACCTCATAGCTAGAGTTAAAGAATCATTCGTTTATTTTAATCTTGCACGATTTTTTAAAGAATCCCGTGAATTTTAGACTGACCCCAATAAAGTTTTGGTCGGTGAATTTTGAACTGACACAAATAAAGTACCTCAATGATTGGTGAATTAATATGAATAATGAGAAAGCCCATGGGCGGACCTACATGTATGTTTGACCGGGGATGCTAATTAATCACCCCCAATAATTTTTTTTTTTAATTTATGAACATTAAAATTTAATTTAATTATTGTTTTTTTTAACCTTTTATATGGCTATTCCCTCATAAAATGACAAATGTGTGCTTGTAGTCTAGTGGTAAGAGTTCTAGTTATTTGATGTTTGTATGGTTATGAGTTCAATTTCCACTAATTAACAACAATTTTGTTACCTTATTCTAGGACTTCACAAAAAGTTTGTAGTTCATGATTCGATTAGAGTTTGATTCGAAAAAAGTTCACAATTAATTTGATTCGAAATTAGTTCGTTCTGAAACAAATCAAACCAATTCGGTTCAAATCTTATTCAAACTCAAACTCAAATTGGGCATAATTTGTTCGAAATTGATTCACGAAATATTTAGGTTCGAATCTCAAATAATGCAGCTAATAAGATTCAACCATCAATCTTCAATAATGCAGGAACCAAACTTATAATGGAGCTCAATATTGTTAATATAATTATAACTTATAATATGAAAATGTTTCTTTTTGAAGGTTAGCGGCATAAACCGGCTAACGTTTGTATTGATAAAAAATATGAAAATGTTTCAATAGTGTAATAAATTAATAATATAATAAAATTCCATTTGAACCCCCTATTCAATAAATTAATATTTCAATAATTCCATGCCAAGATTTTAATCAATAGAATAAGGCTCATTCACATATATATTATGCATTTTATAGATGAGCCCCTATTCAAATTTTCTAATTCAGTCCGTGAGGAAGCCGTGAGCAAAAAAACATACAACACATAGATGCTTTTTTCAAACCCATCAAGGAAACCATACATGTTTTGGCAAGTAACATTGAACTTTGTTGCAAAATATATCAGATCATTCTGATTTATGTTTCTTCAATTGGTGAGCTTTTGAAGTATATGATATATTTTATTTATGTTATTAATTATCAAAAATAAATTTTATTCGGGTCAATTTCGACCAAAATTTACTCTCTCACACTTTTATCCAAACGGTCTTTAAAGTATAAAAAAAATTTGACCCAACAATTAATTCTAGGGGTACCATACAAAATTAGTTCAATTAATTATATATTATTTACTATCATAATTATCATCTTTAATCTCTTATACTACAATGACAGGACATTAATTACCCCAAATCTTTACCCTTTCAATTTGCAAAATAGTCCTATATAAACCCCCTCAGACTCTCCTTACAATATATATAAACCCTTTCAATTAGCATGTCAATTTCCAAGTTGTTTTTGGTTGTTCTCCTTGGCGCTCTCGTTTGCACCACAACCGCAAGAGATCTCTCTACAACTAATGACAAGCCTGTGAATGTGATAGGAGTCTCCACTGGTGCAGATGCTGCAGACTCAAAAATTCTAGGTCTAAGTATTCCGGGAATAAGTATAGGTATTCCGGGAATTCCAGGAACTCCGGCAACTCCAGGAACTCCGGGTACTAGGACTGGTAATCTAGGTAGTCCGGGATTACCTGGAGCTCCAGGTACAACAACTGGTCCTGGTGCTCCAGGTGCTCCAGGAACTCCGGGTGCTCCGTGTCCTGGGGGTACTCGGACTGCTCCGACTGCTCCAACACTTCCAACTGCTCCAACTATTCCCGGTAGGGGTACTCCGGGTACTCCGGGAACTCCAGGTACTCCAGGTACCGGGTGTGCCGCCAAATAGATGCATCTGAGGTACCCACTGTGGCGCTACCTCCTGTGTTTGGCTAAATGTTTGAGATGGCATCAAATCTTAATGGTTCAGTATAATTAATTAGCTAGTTAGTGCAACTGTGATGTGATGCTAGCTATTTTTTTTTTTTTTGGGTCGAAGTAAGGTGATTCTGAATCATGATTTGTATTATCAGTGTAAGGCTGAACCATGGATGTATTGAATCATGTCTATGAATATGAAATAAGGTACCGAACCTGAGGAAGTAATTATGAAGAATTGATAGTCTCGCTAATTATATATGTTTATAGAGTTGTTTCTGCTGAGTCTATGAATCAGCTGCAATTATATATGTTATATGGGAGACCTATGCAATTGTCTAAACACTGAAAAAACAAATGAAATTGATATTTATGCATTCTTTAATAAAACTGATAAAGCTTGATAAACTATATGTAACTAGTACTGGTAGATAACCAGAAGAAAAAAATATTTGAAGCTAAAAAGTCCCACATAAATTATATATATGTACGTACCAGTAAATATTGCACACACGACCAGTAAATAAGAACTCTTTGAATAATAAGTTCTAATCATTATAGTGAAGCACATTAATTGATAAAACACAATTGATCAATAGATGGAGGAAGAGCATGCATGATCACCAAGCGATCGATTCAAGAGATATTTCTACAGTGTTTATGTATAAGATTATTTAAAAACTTCAAGTTCCATGTCATGGGCCACTGACCTCAAAGCTCAAGATTATTTAATTACTTAATTTTCTTCTTTGTTCTTTCTTTTTTTTGTAAGTGTTACATTGAGCAATTGGCATCTAAAATTTGTTTATGGTATAAAAATATCAAGCCATCGTTATGAACTTGAATAAGGGAAATGTAATTGCAATTTTGATTATTGTATTGGAACTTTGAGAATTGGAAAATTGAGTAAAATTATAATAAAATTAGTAAAATAGTTTAATTTTATATCCTATATATCCTCCATTTTTTTAGTTACAATAATAATTCCAAACAATAAATTAATAAAACACTTTATTTTTTAACTTTCTAAAAATTCTAATTTATAGTCATTATTTGGAAAAATATAAAAATACTAAAGGTAATTTACCTTGTCAATGTTGTACATCTGAAGTTATTTTAGTTCTTCTCTCAATTCTAATGATCAATTTGTACTAAAATGTGAAAGTAGACAACAAGAGAAGGATTTTTTTTTCTTTGCAAAAACCACAGAAGAGGGAAGAGAAATATGTAGTTTCTAAATTGGATTTTATGTTACTACCTAACAAGTGAAATTGTAGCACACTAAGGAACCGCATCAAATGTGTTATTATTTAGTGAATTCACAACGTAACAGAATCAAATCATTTGGTGTGGTTTCATCCATGCCTTCAATATATTTGGTGATCTTTCCTGTTCTATGTAAAATATTGATTTCTTTCTAAACATACAAAATTTCAGCCTTCTGTTTGATTCTTTTAAATTTGGCAGTGTTCATTTGCAGGCTAGGATCCTACAAATTATCATGCATTGCATTAAATACAATTCAACCTAAAAAGGTACGCTTGAGATCTCTGAGGGACCCAGGTGTATGTATAAATTATGCGCTCTGCCTGGACTGAATCAAACAACACTTTCGGACCAATCAAATATAATGCAGTGATCATATGATTACGTATTACAAATAATGAAGGTGGGTAATTGGGAGGGTTACTTTCTTTGGGGAAGACCAAAATTTAACTAATTTATATATATATAGAGAGAGAGATGAGCTACCGTGAATTATGAAGTAAAACGCGTTTCCTACTTCACGCAATATCTTCATTTTCAAAGTTCAAAACGTTAATCTGAACGACTCAACATGATCTCGATATATATATTTTTTATTATTTTAGTGCACATTCATTGGAAGAAAATCATTTCTTGTTTATGAATAAAAAATTAAAACCACATAAAAATGTCCTTTTTTTCTCTTTTGAATTCCAACATAAGCTCACCGCGATAATTAAAATGAACATTGTATAAATGTTTATGTGATGAAATTACAATTACGTAAGAAATATATATATATACTTGATTAAAATATTTTGTCTAAATATTATCATCTGAGCGTGTCTTACCTATCAGTGGCCCATAGAGCCATTATTGGTTAGTGGACCACGTTCAATTACTTTCTAAATATTATCATCTAAGCATCTCGTGCCCATTCTCTCCCAAACCTTGTGGACCTCCATGATTAAATTAAGAATTGAGAACATTAATAAAATAAGTGAGAATATATTTAACTGAAAAAGTTATGACGGGTATATAATATACAAGGCGTAAATAGTAAAACATTTATAATATACAAGGGCGTCAATAACTTCACAAGTGTTATGCTATTGCACAGAGTCATACAATTTAAGAGCCCTTGGGATTGTACAATTTAAGAGCCTCTTGCTAGATCTGACTATTCCGATTGTATCATTTTTGACATTTATTTAATGCAGGCATGCCTTACCAAGAAAACTTCGGCTAATAATGAGGATATATGTGTTTTTAAATACAAAAATCACCACGGCAAGTCGGCAACACGCGCATGAATATTTGTAATAGAGAGGAAGAAGAGCGAAAATTAAAGTCAAAGAAAGGAGGAAGCAGGTCAGTGGAACCTCTCTTTCAGTGTTTTTGGTCTTTTGTGGCAAATACCATGCACCCACCAACTTGTGAAGTCAAAGTGTTTTTTAATTTCGTCTAGTTCATAGCCAGGGTATGGTATCCACATATCCACATATATATACAAAATATCCATCTCTTTTCAAAATATCCACATACATGTGTATACAAAACATGTCTTGTCAAGAAGAAATATCCTGAAATTTATCAAAATATCCTCATATATATGCAAAGCATCATGTTGCCACCATCTAGGACCAAAATATCCACATATATATACAAAATATATTTCCAAACATATCCTATCTTTTTTTCATCGAAATTAATATATCTACATATAAAACTGGTGTCGGTAAATATTGTAAACTACGTACCTAAACAAGCGGGGACACATATACCATTTATATATGCTGGATGCATGCTAACGTTACTTCATTGAGAAAATATTTGGTTTTGTCAAAGAACAATTTTATCCAATAGGATAGGGATATTTGGGTGATTTTTGGGCAATTGAGTTTGGAGTTCCAATATGGTGAGGTCCGGGGTGGACGCAGAATTTTTGTCAGGGCGGAATAATAATCGGATGCAAATAGCTTATCGGGTACAATTTAACATAACAAAAAAAATACTAATCAATATAATAAAAATCCTAAATTACTTGAAAAAAAATCAACAATTCAACATTTATGGGGAATTTGTAATCAACAATCAACATTTTGGTTCAACTTTGCAGCCTCTGCCTTTGAATTAAAAAATAAATAAATAAATAAAAACATTTTGATTCAACTAATTTGTGTTGCTCAGAGTTTATATGGGTTCCCTTCTGTCTATTAAAATTTCAGAATGGGCTACAGGGGAGCAATTTGAATTCTAGGGAGGAGCAGAGATTTGAAAAGCAGATTTTTAGCACTATTTTTAAAAATTCAGCGGGGGCAGCTGACCCCCTGTGCTACAGTAGAGCCGCCTGTGGGTGAGGTACCATATATACCTCATAGCTAGAGTTAAAGAATCACGTGAATTTTTTTAGACTCACAACAATGAAGTTTTGGTCCGTGATATAGACTGACCCCAGTAAAGTGTGGTACGACAAACATCAAGCATGTGTGATTTATTAAGGCAGAATGAAATGGTGACCTAGCTAAGTGATGAAATAGCAAAATTATTGGTGAATTAATATGAACAGTGAGGAAGCCGTGAGGAAAAAAAAAAACATACAACACATAGATGCTTTTGTCAAACGGGACAAACTTGGGTCTGATGCCCATTGGACTCAAATTGAGTTCGATGGGTTCTAAAACTGTCCGATTTGCTTTAAGATCTGTGCATGTTGCTTTAATATCCGTGCACATTTTTTCAATATCCGTGCTCATGAATCTTAAAGAGGATCGGACGGTTTTAGAACCCATCAGACCTAAATTTGAGTCCGATGGGCATCCACTACAACCAAGTAGACACTTTTTGTGAGGGAAAAGTGCATTTATGACGGTAGGTCGTTGCAAAAAAAAAAAAAACCTGAACAATGAGGGCAATTTATCGCAAAAAGTGACTTTTTTATTCTTCCGAAAAGTATCTCATTCTTGTTGTGATCGGTTCCAAGTTTGTCCCTGTCAAACCCATCAAAGAAACCATACACGTTTTGGCAAATGACATTAAACTTTCAGGGAATAAATGTGGCATTGCTGTTTTCAGAATATATTGAACTTTGAAACATATATGTCAAAATAATCCATACTTTTTAGTCAAATGACATTGAACTTTGTTGCAAAATAAATCAGCAGATTAAGATTTATGTTTCTTCAATTGATGAGAGTTTAAGTGTATGATATATTTTATTTATGTTATTAATTATCAAAAATAAAATTTTCAGCGTTCTTTTTTTTTTTATAACAGTGGGTAAAACCCACCGATTTTCATATTAATGAAAATCAGTCATACAATATTTATCAAAAACTGGTATCAACATCCTGGTACAAGTCAACTGTAGTCAATTGAAGAGCCCCCTTTGAATATTAACATGTTTCGTTCCAGCCAAAAACTCCAAAGAACATAACCTCGTATAATTTTAACTATATTAGGATCTTTCATAGGGATAACTCATCTAAGTCCCACAAATCATGAATGAAACACAATCAAAAGGAAACATATTATAATCATCATCCATTGCCTAATTTCATGCACAACTTTACACTGAACAAACAAATGGTATACTGTATCAGATTCACAACCTGTATCACCCTACCACGCTCTCTTCAGAAGGTTATCTCTTCAGAAGATTTTTTAACTAACCACAAAAAAAAAATTGAAAGGCATTTTAGCATTCCAATTTGACTTAAACTCAAAATTAGGAATACCCCCATAGACCAATCAAGAGTACAAAGAATGTACTGAGAATGCACCCTTAGAAGACCATCTCCATATTATACTATCAAGTATCAACATTATCACAAAGTTGAAAAAATTGAAATTTAGTAATTAATTCTCGCCATTCTTGAAGAGACACACCTGTCAACTGTCTAGCAAATTCTAAATTAAAACATGATTGGCAAACACTTGTGTAACCAAGATATGCTCATTGTAAGTAATGATGAACAAATTAGAACACATGGTACTTAGTGAACATTGATTAGCCCACCTTTCTAGCCAAAAAAAAAAACTGACTGGCGATTACCAACTTGCCAAGAAATCCCGATCTCAATTAAAAATCTATCCTTTAAAATATTTTTCCACCAAGAGAAAAGATTACCATAATCACCTGAAATGGAAAACTTAGCAATAATAATCATTTTATAAGTACATGTAATAGTATTATCAGCAAATCTCATTAGCCATTTAGCTAACATAGCTCTATTCATTAATCCTAAATCAAGAACCCCTAAACCTCCCTGTTTACTCCTACTAACTAGCGTTCTATTGTTCAAAATTTACTTTCTCTTTCACTTTTATCCAAACGGTCGTATTAAAAAATTAACCCAACAGTTAATTCTGGTGGTCCCACACAAAATTAATTCAAGTATAGATTATTTACAATCGTAATTATCATCTTTAATCTCCCATACCAAACTGACAGAACATTAATTACCCCAATTTTTTCACCCTTTCAATTTTCAAAAAGTCCTATATAAACCCCCTCAGACTCTCCTAACAAAGCACAACAAGTGAATAACACTAAAATACCAAGACATACATATATTGTACTACATACAATAGTCTACATGTCTATTTCCAAGTTATTCTTGGTTGTTCTCTTTGGTGCTCTCGTTTACACAGCAACCGCAAGAGATCTCTCTTCAACTAATGACAACCATGTGAATGTGAAAGGAGTCTCCACTGGTGCAGATACTGCAGACTCAAAAATTCATATAGTTATAGGTATTCCGGGAACTCCTAGAACTCCTAGAACTCCTAGAACTCCAGCAACTCCAGGAACTCCGAGAACTCCGGCAACTCCGGCAACTCCAAGAACTCCGGGTACTCCAGCAACTCCGGCAACTCCGAGAACTCCGGGTACTTCAACAGGTCTAGGTACTCCAGGAACTCCGGGAGCACCGGGTACTACAACTGGTCCGGGTGCTCCGGGTGCTCCAGGAACTCCGGGTGCTCCGTGCCCTGGGGGTACTCAGACTGCTCCAACTGCTCCGACACTTCCAACTGCTCCAACTATTCCGGGTAGGGGTACTCCGGGTACTCCGGGAACTCCAGGTACTCCGGGTACTGGGTGCACCTCCAAATAGATGCATCCGAGGTACCCACTGTGGTGCTACATCCCGTGTTTGGTTAAATGTTTGAGATGGCATCAAATCTTAATCTAGTTAGTGTAACTGTGATGTGATGCTAGCAAGTTTTTTTTTTTTTTTTTTTTTTTTTCAAAGTAAGGTGATTTTGAATCATGATATATATTATCAGTGTAAAGCTGAAAAAATAATCAAAATACTGAAGGTAATTTATCTTGTCAATGCTGTAGATCTGAAGTTTTTTTAGTTCTTCTGTCAATTATAATAATCAATTTGTAAATCAAATGTGAAAGTAGACAACAAGAGAGAAAAAAAAAATTTCTTTGCAAAACACCACAGAAGAGGGAAGAGATCGAGGGTCACGCTACGCATAAGGCAGTATAAGGAAACTGCATCGAATATGTAGTTTCTAAATTGGATTTTATGTTACTACCGAACGAGTGACGTTGTAGCACGCTAAGGAACCGCATTAAATATGTGATTATTTAGTGAATTCGCAAAGGAACAGCATCAAATCATTTGGTGTGGTTCCTTCCATGCCTTCATAATATTTGGTTATCTTCCCTGTTCTATGTAAAATATTTATATCTTTCTAAACATAAAAAATTTCAGCCTTCTGTTTTATTCTTTTAAATTTGGCAGTGTTCATTTGCAGGCTAGGATCCTACAACTTATCATGCGTTGCACTAAATACAATTCAACTTAAAAAGGTACGCTTGAGATCTCTGAGGGATCCAGGTGTATATATAAATTATGCTGTCTGATTATATGATTAATTGGAAAGGTTATTTAGTTTGGGGAGACCAAAATTTAAGTTGATATATAT
This sequence comes from Carex pumila, assembly GCA_033356055.1. Lineage (NCBI taxonomy): Eukaryota > Viridiplantae > Streptophyta > Magnoliopsida > Poales > Cyperaceae > Carex > Carex pumila. The sequence goes on from JARJHM010000426.1 coordinate 116,180, forward strand.
ATATATATATATATAGAGAGAAGGATTCAAATGCACCCAAATTTTTGTGCACCCAAATGCATCCTATTCTTTTTCTCCGTTTTCAAAGTCTAAATAGTCAATCCGAACCGTTAGATATGATCTATATATTAAGATGTGCTTGGAGACCAAATTTTACATATTTTGGAATTTTTTTACTATTTATTAAGCCACTTTGAAAAATCGCTGATCCAATTGTCCAGAAAATGTAAAATCAGCGATTTTCAAAGTGGCTTAATAAATAGTAAAAAAATTCCAAAAAATGTAAAATTTGGTCTCCAAGCACATCTTAATATATAGATTGCATCTAACGGTTCAGATTAACTATTTGGACTTTGAAAACAAAGAAAAATGATTTGAAAGATAGAGTGCATTTGGGTGCATTTGAACTCTCCTCATATATATATATATATATATATATATATATATATATATATATATATATATATATATATATTTCTTATTATTTTAGTGCACATTCATCGGAAGAAAATCATTTTTTGTTTATGAATAAAAAATTAAAACAACATAAAATGTCCTATTTTTCTCTTTTGAATTCCAACATAAGCTCACCGAGATAATTAAAATGAACATTGTATAAATGTTTATGTGATGAAATTACAATTACGTAAGAAATATATATATACACATGATTAAAATGTTTTTTTCTAAATATTATCATCTAAGCGTCTCGTACCTATGAGTGGCCCATAGAGGCTGGTTATTGGTTAGTGGACCACGTTCAATTACTTTCAACTCCCGCTCTCTTCGAAACCGTGTGAACCCAAATCTGCATGATCCGAATCATTTTGGGCTGCTCTGAAGTCTGAACTGAACGGCCCTTCATGTTTAAGTTGAGAATTGAGAACTTTAATAAAAGGAAGCCGTTTAATTGTCCACAACTAATTGTTTACGTTTGTCCACAAAAAAACTGTAATTTGACTTGTGCGAATCCTGTAAAATTTCATATTCATTGCCGTAAACTTATGTAACTAATCTTATAGAAAACACACTTCAAAATTCTAACATTCAGCGGAACCACTTGTGTACTTGCAACTTGCACAACTTGTCAAACTAACTGTACTTAATGTGGAACCATTTTATGTACTTCTCTAACTTATAGTTAATGACAGTTTTAAAACCTTCTAGAACATTTTAAAATTGAACCACTTCTCAAACATACAGTTTTTTCAAAATAATTCCAAAAATTATACAAAATTAATTTTTTTGCCTCAAATTTTCATTTTCAAAATTAAAATTAATTTTAATTTTTTTCTTCAATTATTATTATTTATATATGCATCTATATTATATAAATTAACACTACGCTTACTGTAAACATACAGATGCAAACTATAGAACTTGAATACTGTAAAATTTCTAAATATAAACTATAAAACTAACAGATGCAAACTATAAAACGGTAAATCCGAAACCTAAAATACTATAAAACTGAGATAAACACACTGCAAAATTCAATACTATAGATTTAAAAGATGTAAATAGTAAAACTAACAGATGCAAGCTATAAATCATCAATACATCAAATATTCACAACCACATTGTTAAACATTAGTAACTGTTCACAAGATGAATAATGTAAAATTAACTGGGTGAATACTGTAAAATGACAATATCAATACTCCATATCGCCTCTCTATCATCTCTTTCCTCTAGATTTTTACAAGATGAATATTATAAAATCACAAGATGAATAATGTAAAATTAACAGGATGAATACTGTAAAATGACAAGATCAATACTTCATATCTCATCTCTATCATCTATTTCTTCCAAATTTCCACAAGATGAATATTGTAAAATCACAAAATGAATACTGTAAAATTAACAAGGTGAATAATGTAAAATGATAAGATCAATACTCCATATCGCCTCTCTATCATCTCTTTCCTCCAGATTCTCACAAGATGAATACTGTAAAATTAACCGGGCGAATACTGTAAAATGACAAGATCAATACTCCATATCTCCTCTTTATCATCTATTTCCTCCAGATTTCCACGAAATGAATACTGTAAAATCACAAAATGAATACTGTAAAATTAACCGGGCGAATACTCTAAAATGACAAGATCAATACTCCATATCTCCTCTATGTCATCTCTTTTCTTTAGATTTTCACAAGATGAATACTGTAAAATTAACAGGGTGAATACTTTAAAATGACAAGATCAATACTCCATATCGTCATCTCTATCATCTCTTTCCTCTAGATTTTCACAATATGAATACTGTAAAATCACAAAATGAATACTGTAAAATCACAAGATAAATACTGTAAAATTAACAAGGCGAATACTGTAAAATGACAATATCAATACTTCATATCGCCTCGCTTTCAAATAAAAGTTCAAATAAAAGTTCAAAACAATCTAGATCTGTTACTGCATCAAATCAAACAACAAATTCAACACAAATAAAGAAATAACTCACTAGATTTAAATTCCGCCCTATTCTTCAACCCTAACAACTTCTATCCGATCGGAATCCACTCTTGAAGGTTCCGTCGTGATCATGTTTAAACAACGAGATCAAGTCAGTAATCTAAAAAAAATCGCCATTGCTAAGGAAAAATAAATCATAAAAGAAAAATGAATCGAAGAACTCGAATGAGAGAGAGATCCCGAGAACTCGACGGAGAGAGAGATCGACGGTGAGGTGGGTCCGATGAAGTCGCCTCTGTTACGCCGAGAGGAGAGTCATTATTGAAATCGGCAGTTGGGATGATAGTAAAGGAATTGAAGGAGAAACAGAAGCCGGAGGCTTAGGTGCGGTTGAGACCGAGACAGAGATGGGGATGGTGGCCCGAGAAGGCGACGGGGGTCGAATGGGAAGAATAGTGGCGAAGGGAACAGCGTAGATGAGAGACTCAATCTCATTGATTCAAAAAATAAAAATAAATGATCGGGGAAGAAGAGAGGTTTAAATAGGCATGAGAACCTGTTAGAAGGTGGTGTAACGATGAGGAGCAAAGGTAGTTAAACTAGGAGTGGATAATGTTTGTGGACAGAACGTGAACAAACATCTGTGAACCATAACCTTTTCTATTAATAAAATAAGTGAGAAAATATTTTAACTGAAAAAGTTATGATGGGTATATAATATATAAAGGCATAAATAGTAAAATGTTTATAAGAACTTCACGAGTCGAATATAAAGATAATCCAACATCGTCAATAACTTCACAAGTGTTATGCTATTGCACAGAGTTATACAATTTAAGAGTCCTTGGGATTGTCCAATTTTAACGAAAGGAAGATTTTCCAAATCTGGCAGACAGGAGCTCTTCGCAAACCTATTGGAATATAGATTTGCATAAGAACGTCACATTCTATAAACTGATAGTGGGGTAATCTCGATTATTTCAACTATGAATGGTATAAAGAAATGACGTAACTATGAACTTAAATCATTCTAGTCTCGGTAATTGAGACTTATAATTGGTCTTTATGCGATTGATTAAGGTAAGGCTAGGGTACCATCCCCTACTAGTCATTCTCAATTAGGGTGCTATAATGTACCTGTGATTAACACTAGAACATGATTAACAACTCTCATATTGTATTTGATATCAGTACTGGGCGTGTACGGTTCTGATCAAACCACATGCGATTCTGATTGGAGTAGAAACCATAATTGACACGTTTGCGCATTAGAATGCGATTGGTGAAAAATTAGATTAAACGAGTAAGAATGATATAATGCATGATCCCTAGAAGCTCATCTTCTAAACAATCAAACATCTATTGCACTGTTGTAACTGAACATTACAACCAAACAACTCAATCAAACAACCTAAAATAACCAAAAACGTAGACTTGATTAATGATTAGATCTTTTAATACACTATCATTGTGGATTGACACCCCGATCTATATTGTACGGTAGATTCATGCGCTTGTGAATCGATTGTAGAGTAGAAAATTAGAGTTATAAATATTATTAGTTCTAATTTTGACCCATCATTGGCCCCCATCTGAGCCTAAGTATTACTTCAAGCAAATGTATATTAGCACCGTGTATTGTAAGTATACTGGCACAATATTTTACTGTGAGCAGACCAAGCTCCTCAAATATGATATTGATTGGGTGACCTGGCAGCCCTTTGAGGAGAAGGTCGAGGTACAAGATGGTACATGGAGTACTAGGATCATGCAACTACTGCTAGACTGATGTCGAGAGCATCAATGTTACTAGCTTGTAGTGGTGTCTCTCATTTGTTTCTAGGTGATTGAGTACAATTATTCTAGAGTTTTTTTTTATGAACTTTTTCGCTAGAGCTTTTGGCTCTTTCACCCAGAGAGAAAATGAAATGCTAAGTGCTTTAGCATTAAAGAAGAAGATAAGAGAAGTTGAGATTGAATCTTGAAACCATACTTTCATTAACCAGAAACGAAGTACATACTACTACTTATATAGTGCTATAGCAGTGACAGAACCTTGTATTAATTACAAACATAGCCTTTTGCTAATGACAAGTATAACAACAGAATATGTAACAAACTATGCTAACTGAATGTCTAAACTAACTATACTGGTCTCATCTAGTCTATCAACCCCCCCCCCCCCCCCCCCCCCCCCGGTAAGCAGAAGGGGAGGAGATCACCGTGAGCTTGGACCGGAGGAGGAGAAACCGAGGAGCTGCCAAGAGCTTAGTAAGAACATTGGCTAGTTGGTCTTGAGTGGTGAGAAAGTGAATTTGCAAAGATTTGTTCGCCACTCGCTCACAGATGAAGTGAAAATCAATTTCAACATGCTTTGTCCTAGCATGAAACGTCGGATTGGAAGCAAGATATGTGGCTCCGATGTTGTCACACCAAAGAATAGGTGGTTGGGCTAGCTTGATGTGAATTTCGGCAAACAAGTATTGAATCCAAACAAGCTCGACACTTGTGGAAGCGAGACTCCTATATTCCAACTCGGTGCTAGATCGAGAGACGGTTGGTTGTTTCTTTGAACTCCAAGAAATGAGATTGGGTCCAAGATATATACAAAAGCCGGAGGTGGATTTGCGATCATCGGAGAAGCCGGCCCAATCCGCATGGCAATAAACATGGAGAGTGAAAGAAGAGGCCGGCTTCAAGAGAAGACCATGAGAAGAGGAGCCATTCAAGTACCGTAGGATAAACTTGATGGCTGTCCAATGTGTGACGGTGGGAGAATGCATGAATTAGCTCACTTTGTTGACCACGAAAGAAATATCGGGCCGTGTAAGAGTAGCATATTTCAAAGCGCCAACTATGGACAGGTAAAGGTGAGGATCATGAAAAGGATCACCATCATGAGTGGAAAGAGAGCAATTGGGAACCATAGGAGATGGGCAAGAATAAGCTTGACTCATGTTGGCACGTGTGAGAAGATCACGTATGTACTTTATTTGAGATAGGTGAAGTCCAAGAGAGGAGGAAGTGACTTCTACCCCTAAAAAGAAATGTAAAGATCCCAAATCTTTCATGGAAAAGGCATCTTGTAGGTTCTGGATCAGATTTTGAACAAGCACGGGATTGCTACCCGTGAGGATAATGTCATCAACAAGAAGAATAAGCATACCCTCATAAGTGGAAAGAATAAAAAGAGAGGGATCATAGTGAGAGGCAGTAAACCCTTGGTGAAGAAGAGCGGTGCTAAGTGTGTGAAACCATGCGTGAGGGGATTGTTTTAAACCATATATGGCCTTGGAGAGGCGACATACGTGATCTGGTTTAGAAGGATGAATGAAACCCAGTGGTTGTTGCATGTAGACCGTTTCTTGAAGGTCACCGTGTAAAAATGCATTTTGGACATCAAGTTGCTTGATCGGCCAGTGGTGAGTGAGAGCCATCGTGAGCACAATAGGAATGGTGGTAGGTCTAACGACCAGGCTAAAGGCCAAGAGACCGTCAATGAGTTGATCTGGCCGTCGAAGCGCTGCAGTGAGTTGATCTGACCATCGGAGTGTCGCGGTGAGTAGATCAGATCTTTGGAGTATGGCAGTGAGTAGATAGGACCGTCAGTGTGCGGCGGCTATTGGACAAAAATAAATCCAACATGGAGAGAGTTAGAGAATGATGTATTATGGTGTTTAAGAGTGTAAATATGTGTGATTAGATAATTAGAGCAATTTAAATAGATTAATGAGAATAAAAGAGTTTAGATTTAGAAATTATAGTTATTTGACTTGTTGTAAATACGTCTTTTATCAATAAATTTGTTAGTTGGCATCTAAAGCCACTAACTTTCCAAAAAAGAGTACCATTATTCTGGACGGGTCATGAGATAGTTTGTTCCAGAGCAACCGTTCCCACCCTCCGATCCTATATCCGAGGCCAAGTGGAGGCAGCTCCACGGCCCAAAGGTCACCATGGACGATAAGGATTGGAGAGAGATTTGATCAGTTTACGTGATGAGGGAGAAGAGCGAAAATTAAGGAGGCGCAATAAGTCAAAGAAAGGAGGAAGCAGGTCAGTGGAACCTCTCTTTCAGAGTTTTTGATCTTTTGTGGCAAATACCACCCACCAATTTGTGAAGTCAAAATGCTGAGATTTGATCAGTTTACGTGATGAGGGGGAGGAGCGAAAATTAAGGAGGCGCAATAAGTCAAAGAAAGGAGGAAGCAGGTTAGTGAAACCTCTCTTTCAGAGTTTTTGGTCTTTTGTGGCAAATACCACCCACCAATTTGTGAAGTCAAAATGTTTTTTAATTTCGTCTAGTTCTATAAAGATATTTACTAATTATAGTTCATAGCCCGAATATGGTATCCACATATCCACATATATATACAAAATATCCACGTCTCTTGTCAAAATATCCACATACATATATATATACAAAATATGTCTTGTCTTTTTTCTTTTTTTTGACACTGTTGGTAGAAGCTATCAAACAAAAAAATAATCCAACCTCAATAATATCCTGAAATTTGTCAAAATATCCTCATATATATGCAAAACATGTTGTCACCATCTAGGACCAAAATATCCACATATATATACAAAATAATATCCTAAAATTTATCAAAATATATTTCCAAATATCCTATCTTTTTTTCCAATTTTATATTTCCAAACATATCATATCTTTTTTTCCTCGAAATTAATATAACATATAAAATTGGTGTCGGTAAATATTGTAAACTACGTAGCTAAACAAGTGGGGACATATATACCATTTAAATATGCTGGATGCATGCTAACATTACTTTATTGAGAAAATATTTGGTTTTGTCAAAGAACAATTTTATCATTAGGATAGGGGTATTTGGGTGATTTTTGGGCAATTTAGTTAGAATCCGGTGAGGTACAATGTATACCTCATAGCTAGAGTTTGAATCTAGTGAGGTACAATATATACCTCATAGCTAGAGTTCGAATCTGGTGAGGTACCATATATACCTCATAGCTAGAGTTAAAGAATCACTCGTTTTAATATTGCACGAATTTTTAAAGAATCACGTTAATTTTTTTAGACTGACAACAATGAAGGTTTGATCCGTGAATTTTAGACTGAACCCAATATAGTGTGGTACGACAAACATCAAGCATGTGTGATTATTAAGGCAGAATGAAATGGTGACCTAGCTAAGTGATGAAATAGCAAAATTATTGGTGAATTAAGATGAACAATGAGGAAGCCGTGAGAAAAAAACATACAACACTTAGATGCTTCTTCCAAACCCATCAAAGAAACCATACATGTTTTGGCAAATGACATTAAACTTTCAGGGAATAACGGGGGCATTGATGTTTTCAGAATATATTAAACTTTTGAAACATATATGTCAAAATAATCCATACTTTTTAGCCAAATGACATTGAACTTTGTTGCAAAATAAATCAGGAGATTAAGATTTATGTTTCTTCAATTGATGAGATTTTAAGTGTATGATATATTTTATTTATGTTATCAATTATCAAAAATAAAATTTTCAGTGTTCTTTTTTATTTTCTTTTTTTTATAACAGTGGGTAAAACCCACCAATTTTCATATTAATGAAAATCAGTCATACAATATTTATCAGATACCGATACCAACATCCTGGTACTAGTATACAAAAAAAAAAAAATAGAAGATAAGCATAGGTAATTTAGCAAAATACCTATGAACTACAAAACATGCTAACAGATCAACAACAAAAAGACCAAAATATCAACTACAACAAAAACAGAATAAGCACCAAGATCATTAATTGAAACTTCTCAAAATATAAACTTTTGAAACCTGTTCATCTAAAAGGTCTTCCAAAACATCTTGTCGTCCTGAATCAGTTTCCATCCCTTGCCCAAATGAAGGCATAGGAGAACCTCCTCCTTATAGGACCATTGTATCAAATGAAGCAGAAATTGTAAGTTAGAATTTGCATCATACCTCGGGTGTTGACACGAAAACTGAGCTATAGCTACAATCTGTACTCCTAGACTCTGAACAGATCTGGAAGAGCCCCCTTTGAATATTAACATGTTTCATTCCAGCCAAACACTCCAAAGAACAACACCTCGTATAATTTTAACTATATTAGGATCTTTCATAGGGATAACTCTATCTAAGTCCCACAAATCATTAATGAAACACAATCAAAAGGAAACATATTATAATCAGCAATCCATTGCCTAATTTCATGCACAACTTTACACTAAACAAACAAATGATCTACTGTCTCAGATTCACAACCTGTATCACCCTACCACGCTCTCTTCAGAAGGTTATCTTTAGTTAACACCCTATTGTTTTTAACTAACCACGAAAATAAAATTTTGAAAGGCATTTTAGCATTCCAATTTGACTTAAGCTCAAAATTAGGAATACCCCCATAGACCAACCAAGAGTATAAAGAATGTACTAAGAATGCACCCTTAGAAGACCAACTCCATATTATACTATCAAAATTATCACAAAGTTGGAAAAATTGAAATTTAGTAATTAATTCTCGCCATTCTTGAAGAGACACACCTGTCAACTGTCTGGCAAATTCTAAATTCAAACCATGATTGGAAAACACTTGTGGAACCAAGATATGCTGATTGTAAGTAATGATGAACAAATTAGAACACATGATACTTAGTGAACATTGATTAGCCCACCTTTCTAGCCAAAAAAAAAAAAAAAACTGACTGGCGCTTACCAACTTGCCAAGAAATCCCAATCTCAATTAAAAATCTATCCTTTAAAATATTTTTCCACCAAGAGAAAAGATTACCATAATCACCTGAAATGGAATACTTAGCAATAATAATCATTTCTAAGTACATGTTTATCAGCAAATCTAAGTAAATGGAATACCCTACTATTATCAGCAAATCTCATTAGCCATTTAGCTAACAATGCCCTATCCATCAATCCTAAATCCAGGACCCCTAAACCTCCATGTTTACTCCTACTAACTAGCGTTCTGTTGTTCAAAATTTACTTTCTCTTTCACTTTTATCCAAACGGTCATATTAAACAATTGACCAAACAATTAATTCTGGGGGTACCACACAAAATTAATTCAAGTATAGATTATTTGCAATCGTAATTCTCATCTTTAATCTCTCATACCACACTGACAGAACATTAATTACCCCCATTTTTTCACCCTTTCAATTTTCAAAAAGTCCTATATAAACCCCCTCAGACTCTCCTTACAAAGCACAACAAGTGAATAACACAAAAAACCAAGACACATATATTCTACTTGATACAATAGTCTAGCATGTCAATTTCCAAGTTATTCTTGGTTCTTCTCCTTGGCGCTCTTGTTTGCACCACAACCGCAAGAGATCTCTCTACAACTAATGACAAACATGTGAATGTGAAAGGAGTCTCCACTGGTGCAGATCCTGCAGACTCAAAAATTCTAGGTATAGAAATTCCTGCAATTCCTGCAATTCCGGCAATTCCGGCAATTCCTGCAGTTTCAGGAATTCCAGGAATTCCGGGAACTCCAGGACTTCCGGTAACTCTGGCAATTGAGGAAACTCCAGGTACTACGACTGGTGGTGTAGGTACTCCGGGAACTCCTGGAAGTCCGGGTACTACGACTGGTCCAGGTACTCCGGGTGCTCCGGGAACTCCAGGTGCTCCGTGTCCTGGGGGTAATACGACTGCTCCGACTGCTCCGACACTTCCGACTGCTCCGACTATTCCTGGTAGGGGTACCCCGGGTACTCCGGGAACTCCAGGTACTCCAGGTACTGGGTGCGCCTCCAAATAGGTGCATCCGAGGTATACCCACTGTGGCACTACATCCCGTGTTTGGCTAAATGTTTGAGATGGCATCAAATCTTCATGGTTTGGTATAATTAATTAGCTAATTAGTGCAAACTGTGATGTCATGCTAGCTTGTATGTTTTTATTTTTTTTTGTCGAAATAAGGTGATTCCGAATCATGATATGTATTATCAGTGTAAGGCTGAAATCATGGATGTAATGAATCATGTCTATGTATAAGAAATGAAGTACCGAACCTGAGGAAGTTAATATAAAGAATTTATAGTCATGCTAATTATGTTTATAGAGTTGTTTCTGCTGAGTCTATAAATCAGCTGCAATTATATATGTTATATGGGTGAACTATGCAATTGTCTAATCACTGAAAAAACAAATGAAAGCCAAATTGACAATAAATTTAAGCACTTAACATTAAATTTCCTTTCAAATAGTATGCTAAAAATATTTATGCCTTCTTTAATAAAATTCATAAAGTTTGATAAGCTATAGATAACTAGTACTGGTAGAGAACCAGCAGAAAAAATATTTGAAGTTATTGAGAAGTCCTATATAAATTATATATATGTACCCCCTCGGACTTGCATGAACAATTCCAGCTCCTTGTATAAATATTGCACACACGAGCAGTAAATAAGAAGTTCTAATCACTGTATGTTTTTGTATCTATACCACTATAGTGTTTATGTATAAGATTATTTAAAAACCTCGAGTCTCATCTCAAATCTCAAGATTACTTAATTACTTAATTTTCTTCTTTGTTCTTTCTCTTTCTTGTAAGTGTTACATTCAGCAATTGGCATCTAAAATTTGTTTATGGCATAAATAGATCAAGTCATTGTTATGAACATGAATAAGGTAAATTTATTTGCAATTTTTTTATTGCATGCAAATTTTGATAATTGGAAAATTTAGTACATTTATCATAAAATTGGTAAAATAGTCTAATTTTATGTCCTATATATCCTCTATTTTTAAAATTGCAATAACAATTCCATACAATGAATTAATAATCAATTCATGCAAATAAACACTTTAACTTTTTCGCATTCTATAAATTCTATTTTATAGTCATTAATTTCAGAAAAAATAATCAAAATACTAAAGATAATTTACTGGTAATTTATCTTGTCAATGTTGTAGATCTGAAGATTTTTTAGTTCTTCTGTCAATTCTAATAATCAATTTGTAAATAAATGTGAAAGTAGACAACAAGAGAAGGATGTTTTCTTCTTTGCAAAACACCACAGAAGAGGAAAGAGATCGAGGATCACTCTACGCATAAGGCAGTATAAGGAAACTGCATCGAATATGTAGTTTCTAAATTGGATTTTATGTTACTACTGAACGAGTGACGTTGTAGCATGTTAAGGAACCGCATTAAATATGTGATTATTTAGTGAATTCGCAAAGGAACAGCATCAAATCATGTGGTGTGGTTCCTTCCATGCCTTGAAAATATTTGGTGATCTTTCCTGTTCTATGTAAAATATTTATTTCTTTCTAAACATAAAAAAATTCAGCCTTCTGTTTTGTTCTTTTAAATTTGGCAGTGTTCATTTGCAGGCTAGGATCCTACAACTTATCATGAGTTGCATTAAATACAATTCAACCAAATAAGGTACGCTTGAGATCTCTGAGGGACCTGATAACGTCAAATCATATAGCAAAAATCACTACTTTTAAATACAGAAAATAGTGGAAAATCATATACAAAGTATCTATTTTTCCGAATTATTTACCAAAAATGTGTTCTTATGCTATTTTGCCAAGTTTTTGAGAAATTTGTGTATTTAGGGTAAAAACAGAGCAAAAGTGTCGTATTTAGGCGATTTCTGAAGATGGCGTCTAGATTAGGCATTTCATCAAGCATGCAACACCTCACATTAAGTGTATAACATGCAACAAGCCATGCAACATGGAGTAGAAGAGCTAAGGATCAGCTAAGTCCAGAAGACTAGGAGAGGAGTGACACATATGGTAGCACGGCCAAGTCATAAAGATCAATAAAGTCCCTCACTTTGTATGAACTTCAAGTTATCCTACACACCAACTCTGAGGCAAAGCTCTACATAGAGTTTTAGATCTCGTTGTCTACTTTCCAACGAGCTTTGAATCACCTCAATCGGAGTTTGGATAACCAAACTGCGGCCAAAATACGATTGAGTGTCTGACAGTTCAGCAGCCGCAGACCCGCGTGCGGCCTAACCTGATACCGCACGCAGACTAAACCAGTGGTGGCAAGGACCCACGGATTCAACCCGTGGACTGTCATATTTGGGTCAGATCTCATCCGTTGATGCTATTCCTAAGCAGAAATTCTTCTAGAAGGACGCGCCTACTTCACCTCCAAGTTTAGCGAGCTATTTTTGGCTTTGAAATCTATTTTTGGCACCCATGATCACCCATGATCTCCATGTTCTCCATAACTCCACACACCTTAGGCTAGGCTATATAAACTCTTCTTGTAATAGAAATTAGTCTATGTGTTTAGTAGTGTTAAACTCTAGAATTTTAGAGTATAATAAGAGCGTAAATTCAGGAGAAGAGAAGGGCGGCTCTCATGGTCTAAGGCGGGAAAAAAAAGGCGTCATTTAAGGAAGAGATCTTCATTTTAGGGTGATTTTGGGTTATGTCTTTCTTATTTAATTCATTTTATTTTTTCATGGCTTTGAGAAGCTAATATTCTCATCTCTAGAATTTAGGTATATCGAATTCTTTATTATGTTTTAGTATAATTTATATTTTGTTTATGTTGATTTGAGATTTCTTTATTTCTTGAATTTCTTTTTTTATAAATATCTTTGCATACATAGTTCCGTCTACTAAATGCCAAAGTAATCTACATGCCATAAGGTTGCATAGTCGTTTCGTCCTTAAGGACACGCATGTAAGTACTAGCACTTAAGCAAACGATTCATGGCATCGGTTCAAAGACTAGGGTTAGAACCCAAGGTGCTCCCTTGGCAAGATATTATAGATTGTGTCTTTCATTTATATTAGGAATTACTTGAAAATAAGTAAGGTCTTTGAGATATTAATTCGGGGTAGGATAGAATATGACCAATTGTGTTGGTATGAGGAAGACAATTGCATACTTATAACATTTTGAACTGTTAAGCCCAAAAGCCGATCAAAAGATCGGAAAACCTTTCAAATCACATAAAACATAAACCCTAGGTGTCTACGGGTAGTGACAGTACTGTATGCGGGTTGCCTTACGGGACAATCTATATTGCATGCGACAATGACAATGTCGTATGCGGAGTAGATAAACGTCAAAATTATACTTAATTAATTTAGAAGGATATTACCTAAATCCTATAATTAATTATATTAGCACCTCCACCTATCAATCTACTAGAGTAAACTATAAAATCACATAAGAAAATTTTATAAAATTATTGTATCTTTACTGCTTATTTGAATTAATTAATTATTACGTATAAATTCTCATAAACCAAAGAACCTAGACTTGTATACATTGTTAAATAACTTAAGATCTATCCATGTGGATCGACACCCGACACTACTACACATAGAATTATGCGCTTGTAATCCGGCAGAGTAGCATTAGAGTAACTAAGTATATATTCATATATACTAAAAGTTAGTAGTCTCATTTCAAATCATTAGGACTGGCCAGCTGTATAAATTATGTTCTCTGCCTGGACTGAATCAACCAACACTTATGGACTCAAGGACCAATCAATATAATGCATGGATTACATATTACAACCTGAGGTGGGTAATTGGGAAGGTTTTTTTGTTTTGAGGAGACCAAAATTTAACTTTTTATATATATCTTTCTTATTATTTCAGTGCAAATTCATCGGAATAAAATCATTCTGTTGGATATTAAGTAATTTTCAAAATCAATGACTTTTTTCTGTTTCGAAAAATGGTAAATTTATCCAAAGGTCATGACAAATCACATGTGGGCTATCTGGAGGTGCAGATCGAAATGCGATAGCCTATACAGGGGAGACGCCATGGTTTGAAATCCTCATGGCATTGTCACGTAACAAAAAGGATGCAAATAGCGGTCATCAAGATGAAGGACCAATGGCAGGGATTCACAACTGATTCATATGCTACACAGATGACTCATGGCTATGGTCTTGGCAAGGTGGTATTGGTTTTATCATTTGTGATAGAGGTAAACTAGTCAAGTACAGATCAAGGCATGTTTGTGTTTGCTCATCTCTCCATTCAAAAGCGATAGCACTTGGAAGGGTGATCTATTTACACGGACAACAATGGACTTGCACAGTTGGCATCAAATGTGCATCCCTCGTTAGATGAGAGCATACAGTAATTGTTGTGAGGATTAAAATGACATTTGCACAGTTGCACATTTGCACAGTTGTGAGCATACAATAATTGCACATTTGCACAATTGCAAACTTTCAACATGTACTCAGTGGAGATCTGCCATAAAAGATGTATTGGCCTACGGGCTTTTGAATTCCAACAAAAAATGAAAACATTCTTTAGGAATAGGTTTAATTGTCTAAATCCAGAGCTTACCCGAAAGATTTGGTCATGTCTTTAAAATGTTTTTTCTTACATGAATTGAATTTCTGATACAATTGTATTTAGCTATCAATACTGACAAAATTACTTGTATGAAATTAAATAACACAGAACTCCCATGAATCACCCTTCCCTCCCATATTTTATTGATCAAAGAATATTTGTTGTTATTTTACACGGCACCAGCCAAGGGTATTTAACATCAAGATTGAATCCTGTTGCATCTTCTAATTTTAGAATATAAAGCTAGATAATACAATAAATCAATTCCTAAACCATCTAAGGAAGGTAGGCTAGGAAGAGGAGCTGCTGGGTTGATTATTTCCTTCTTTGATTAATTGATTCTTTCCTTCTTTGTTTGATATCAATTTATTTCCCCTGCTAAATATTTTGTTTCCCTTGCTGATTATTACGATCCCATGTGATTATTTCACACTCCCCCTCAAGTTGGCATGAAAAGATCGAACATGCCTAACTTGTCCAATACATCGTGAAACAACTTGCTTGGTACTGCTTTGGTTAAGATGTCTGCGAGCTGTTGACTAGATTTCACAAATGGGAAGTTGATTGTTTTTGTTTCCAAGTTTTCCTTGATGAAATGTCGATCCACTTCAATGTGTTTCGTCCTATCATGTTGAACGGGATTTTGAGCTATAGCTATGGCAGCTTTGTTGTCACAAAATAGACTTATCTCCTTGCATGTGGGATATCCTAGTTCTTTTAATAGTTTTCGTAACCACAGTAGTTCACAGATACCTTTTGACATGCCACGAAATTCTGCTTCAGCACTTGATAAAGCCACCACGTTTTGTTTCTTGCTTCTCCAGGTCACTAGGTTGCCTCCCACAAAGGTAAAGTAGCCAGATGTAGATCTTCTATCTGTGTTACTTCCAGCCCAGTCCGCATCCGAATACCCCATAATGTCTAGATGTCCATGAGCTTTAAATAAAATACCTCTTCCAGGAGACCCCTTTAGATATCTCACAATTCTAATAACTAGATCCATGTGTTCTTTACTAGGAGAATGCATAAATTGACTAGCTACTCCTACAGCATATGCAATATCGGGTCTTGTATGTGACAAGTAGATCAATTTTCCAACTAATCTTTGGTATCTCTCCCTATTCTCAGGTATTTGATCAGGGTTGATCTCAACCTTAGTGTTAGGTACCATTGGACTATCTGCGGGTTTGCACTCAAGCATTCCTAATTCCTTCAAAAGATCAAGTACATGTTTTCTTTGAGAGAGAAATATACCTTCCTTAGACCTCATTACCTCTATTCCCAAAAAATATTTGAGCCTTCCAAGGTTCTTCATTTCAAATTCTTGTGATAATTTCTCCTCTAGTCTGTGCATCTCTTCCTCATCATTTCCTGTGATAATCATATCATCAACATAGATAATCAGCACTGTTAGTTTATCTCCTTTTCGTTTAATAAATAGAGTATGATCTGAATCACACTGATCAAACCCATATTTCTTCATTGCTCTAGAGAATCTTCCGAACCATGCTCGAGGAGATTGCTTGAGACCATACAATGCTTTTTTTAGTTTACACACTGCATTTGTTGGTCCCGAATATTTAAACCCGGGTGGCAAATCCATATAGATTTCCTCTTCAATTTCTCCATGCAGAAATGCATTCTTCACATCAAATTGATGCAAAGGCCAATCCATGTTTGCTGCTAAGGACAATAAGACCCTTACAGTGTTCAATTTTGCAACTGGAGAGAAGGTCTCTTGAAAGTCTACTCCATACATCTGTGTGTACCCCTTCGCAACAAGTCTTGCCTTGTATCTCTCAATGGTCCCATTGGCATTGTACTTGATGGAGTATATCCACCTACATCCAACTGATCTTTTGCCTTCAGGTAATTCTGTCACAGACCATGTCTCGTTCTTTTGGAGTGCCTCCATCTCGGTCTCCATTGCCTTTCTCCAGTTTGGATCACCAAGTGCCTCTTCTACTTTATTTGGAACCTGTATTAAAGACAAGTTCAAAGCAAAAGCTTCGGCTTCTTTTGTTAGTTTATTTAATGTCACAAAATTGGACATCGAAAATTTTGCAGGGTTTTTTGGATCATAATGTGGATCATACCGCTCTGGAGCCTTTCCACGATTGATTCTAGGCGGTAACTTTCTTGAAGATTCAGGAGCACTTACCTCAGGAGATGGGCCCTGTGGTTGAGAGGGGGAAAATTGTACATCTTCATCATCTAATTCTATCCATATATCGAGGCCAGCCGGACTCCCCCTTTCTTCTATTCTATTTTCTGACTCAGTCCGATTCTGCTGTGAATTTTCTGCTGAATCTGTTTCTGAATTTTCTGCTAAAAATGGGGATTCTATTTCTGAATTTGCTGCTGGAAATGGAGATTTGGTTTCTGGATTTTCTGCTGGGGAGGATTTGGTTTCTGGATTTTCTGCTGGGGATTCAGTTTCTGAATATGGCGATTCAGATTCTGAATTTGCTGCTGGAACTGGGGATTCGGTTTGTGGCTTAGAACCAGAAATAGAAATTTTCGGCTCAGAATTTTGTGGCTCAAGAAATAAGATTTCCTGCTCAATATTACTCTCCCCCTGAGAAGGAAACTCATTATTTTGGAAGTATGGTTCATCTTCTAAAAAATCAACATCCATTGTGATATACGTTTTGTTTGTAATGGGGTTGTGGCATCTATATCCCTTTTGATTTGTTCCATATCCAAGGAATACACATTTTTCTGCACAAGGATCTAGTTTCGTTCTTTTATTCTTGTGGATGTGTATATAAATTGTACAACCAAAAATTTTAGGAGGCAAAGTAAGAATGGAAGGAAGATGGACAAATGATGCTAAGATCTGAAGAGGGGTTTTGAAATTCAAGGTTTTTGAAGGCATTCTATTAATGAGGTAAACTGCGGTGGTAATGGCCTCTTCCCAAAATTTGGTTGGAACATTATTATCAATAAGTAACGCTCTGGTTGTTTCCAAAATATGCCTATTTTTTCGCTCTACCACCCCATTCTGTTGTGGTGTGTTAACACAAGATGTTTGGTGGATTATCCCTTTTTCCAGAAAAAAATCTTTTAATTCCCTATTTAGAAATTCTCCCCCATTATCACTCCTTAAAACTCGTATCTCTTTCCCATACTGATTCTTTATTAGATTACAGAAAGATTGGATTACACTTGCAACTTCCCCTTTTGTTTTTAACAAGTATAACCATGTCATACGAGTACAATCATCGACAAAGAGAACAAAAAATCTATTGCCATGCAAAGTTTTAACCGGGGATGGTCCCCAAACATCAGAATGAACAAGAGCAAAAGGTTCAATACTTATATTATCATTTCTTTGAAAAGAGACACGGTGATTTTTGGCTTTAATGCATGTTGTACAATCAAAAGATTCTTTATCACATTTTTCAAAAATACCGGGAATAAGTTTTTTCATATACCCAAAAGATGGGTGCCCTAATCGTTTATGCCACTTGATAATTTGGTAAGAGGTAATTTCTCGAGACTTAACATGATGTACTCTTCCTTTACTGATATCTTCCATAACGTACAATTTTCCCCTTCTAGTACCACGCCCTAAAATCTCCTTCGTATGTGCATCCTGAAAGAGACAAAAACGTGGGTACATGAGTACAATACAATTCAAATCATCCGAAATCTGTCCAACAGAGAGTAGTTTTGATGACAGTGAAGGAACAAGTAACGTATTAGATAATGATATTGAAGGGGTAAGAGATACTCTTCCTGCACCCGTGACCGGGTGTTTTTCTCCATTTGCATTTACAATCTCGAGTCTTCGTGGAGTAACCAATCCGCAAAAGTCATTTTGGTCATACGTCATGTGATCTGACGCTCCCGAATCTATTATCCATTCAGAATTTTTATTAGTACCAATATTTAAATTACCTTCACCTAGATGAGTATGGTTGGAAACCGCTGGTATTAGGGAAAAACCATGCTGCTGTTGACTTGCGCCAGCCGCTGCCTCATACTGCTTCTCTTCAATGGTTCGGCCAGCAGCTTCAGTACTTCCAGCAGCTCCAGTGGATCGGCCAATAGCTTGAGTGGTTTGGCCAGCAGCTGTTGACTGAATTATGTTCACATTTGGTTTTGCACGGTTGTACCCTCCAGTCTTCTTCTTCCCTTCTCGCCACCATTCAGGGTATCCATGGATTTCGAAACATGTTTCTCTAGTGTGCCGTGTGCCCCCACAATGAGTGCATTTTAAGTATTTTTTGTGATCTGATTTTTGGTTACTAGGCAGCATTTCAGAGGGAGATTTCAGAGTGGGTTTAGTTCCGGTATACATGACTGCAGCCGACATCTCATCTCTTCCTACCATTAGATTATGGCGCACTTCTTCTCTCCTAACCCAGGCAAAGGCCTGTTCTGTGGTGGGAAGTGGAGAAGTTTGGAGTATATGTGCCCTCATTTGGTCCAGCCGATCACTAAGACCATTCAGAAAATTAAACAACCTTTCTTCTTGTATTATTTTGTTATACCTTTCGATATTCTCGATGCCAGTAAAGATGTTGGGTCTGCGATAGTCCATTTCTCTCCACAAACCTTGAAGTTCCTTGTAATAGGCTTCAACAGAGTTGTCTCCTTGTCTCAAGTTATAGGTTTTACGCCGTAGATCATAGTACTGGGTAGAATCACTACCATCGAAAAAGGTCGTGGCGAGTGCTTCCCAAACTTCTCTTGCAGTGGAACAATTGATGAAGCTTCCAACTAATGAATTGTCGAGGGATTTGATCAGCCAACTCTTCACCATGTTGTCTTCGATCTCCCATCGTTTGTGTGCCTCATCGGTTGGTAACGGAATTTTCTGGTCCCCTTTCACATACCCGAGTTTATCTCGAGTTTTTAGTTCCATCTCAACCATTTGCGCCCAAATTCGATAATTCTGGCCATCCAACTTTATGGTGATGCCTGAATTCGGGTTTTCGCTTGAATGAGATTGCCCCACGCCTTCAGAGGGCTTATTCTGACTTTGTGCCATGATTTGGGAGAGCTTCTTTGAGAATTCTTCAATGAGAATTTTCGCTGTATCTCGCATGTCAACGCTTGATTCTGGAGGTGTGCTCGTCATTTCTTATCTAGCAGCGGAACAACCAGAGATATAGGATTGAATGAGGTATCTAGATCACCTTCGGTATAACCATCAGCAATCTGTACCTCAAAACAATTCCTGCTCTGATACCATGACAAAATTACTTGTATGAAATTAAATAACACAGAACTCCCATGAATCACCCTTCCCTCCCATATTTTATTGATCAAAGAATATTTGTTGTTATTTTACACGGCACCAGCCAAGGGTATTTAACATCAAGATTGAATCCTGTTGCATCTTCTAATTTTAGAATATAAAGCTAGATAATACAATAAATCAATTCCTAAACCATCTAAGGAAGGTAGGCTAGGAAGAGGAGCTGCTGGGTTGATTATTTCCTTCTTTGATTAATTGATTCTTTCCTTCTTTGTTTGATATCAATTTATTTCCCCTGCTAAATATTTTGTTTCCCTTGCTGATTATTACGATCCCATGTGATTATTTCACAAATACCTGATCAAGGAGAGGTATGTGATTAATTTGCATCATCTTAAATTGTAGTTTATGTGATTGAATGAAAGAACATCGATCAAAGTATACAAATTGATCAATTCTATGTACTAAATATAGTTCCATAATTTGAAAAATTACTATAATATGTGTAATGTAGTGTCTTTTATAACATACAAATTGATTTACACTAAAAGCACATGAATTATAAAAGTCATACGGCAGTAGGAGCTTCTTTTTTTCATTTTTTCTTTTTGGAAAAAGTGGGTTATCCCGCCGATTTCCATATAAAGAAAACCATTACATGCACTTCTTTTTCAAATTACCGATACCACCCCCCGATACCAGCAAACTTACACATCCAGAAAGAAACTGCTATCGATTTTTTTCCGGAATGATCACAATAAAATTTTGAAGGTCAATTTTTTTTTTTTTTAAGGTCGAGTACAATAAATTGGAGTTGTTAAGCAGATAAAGAGATAAATCTTAAAAACCTCTCCATTCAGTAGATGAATAGATTCATTTCACTGTTGCATCAGCAGTTAAAAATTGTAAGATTTTATTGGTTGAGAGAGAGAGTATGCCATCAAGCTCTAATGGCAAATTTCAAAAACCGCACTACCTTCAGGTGGAAGGAATTGAATAATTTCGATCATGTTTATTCGTTTCACTTTTCCTATATAGATTGCATTTTGAGATCTTATGAAAGATAATAAACAAGTGATATCAAATACAAAGGATGAGGTAAATATCATTGCAGTGGTGTCAAGTATTATGTATGCAACTTTAGTTCGTTAAAAAGGAGAAAAAAGATGGTTAATAAATTGAGGAAAAAAAACTATTATGTGGGCCTGAATATATTAAGGGCTTTTGTTGGGCCGACTATTGGAATTTCTACATTACACAACTCATTTCTAAATAAAGAAAAAAGAAAAACAAAGAATGTAGACAAATAATCACGCTTTTAACTAAAATGGAATGTTTAAACTCAATTTAATACAAAAAAAAAGTTTAAAATGTATTTTACCAAAAAAAAATTATATTTGATTCATTTAAAAGATTTTGTACATCGAACAAGATATGGTGTATACAATTATATAATATTAGCAAATTATAATTCATGACTTAACATAATATTGATCTGCTCTGGCTTATTTTCCTTAGTCCCACAATGAAATTAAATAAGGAGTTATCTTTGTCACAATCTAATAATCTATAAATGACCTACCTAGAGTCTACCAAGACAGTCCACACTTTCTCATACAAATATCAATATGCTTCTCAAAAATAATTAATTATGTTAGAAGTTTTTTTTAGGATAAAATTTAACATGAACAGTCTAGGAATTCAATATTTTTCAGGTTCTCCATCTCTAGAAAGATATCATGATCTTTTATATTTTCATTTCATTCATTCTTAGTTTTATTATTATATACTATTTTTAAAAATCTATTCGAGATGATGTATAATCTTTTTAAAAGTCCACACTTATAAGATCTACGTAAAAGAAATTCTATAGTGTTTGTTTAACTTGTTATTGTTTGAATTCACACTATATTTTATAATCATAAAAAAAAAAATAAGAAAATCTTTCATAATCACTTTTTACGGATCACGTAAAAACATGCATGTCTGAATTATAATTAACAGTACAAAATAAATGTATACTCTCATAAAAAATTATCTATTTTAAAATATCTAAATAACTTGTCCCTTTTTTAATGAGTCCGGCTAGTATAATATCGGTGTCATATGACATTAACTTCAAAATCAATTGAATAGGCTTCAAACGAGTAATCCAAACCGTTCAAACCGATTTACTTTGTGAGTGATGCGTTTAGATACAATTTTCTTATATTTTCGTGTTATTTTAGTATCAAATCAAGCAGTAAAAATGTTGAAAAAATGAATGTATTAAAATTAATTTAAAAACTCACACATTTGACCACTTGACTTAATACTAAATAAATTCGAAAAATTATAAATTTTGATATTAACACAACTAATGAAGTAGATCGGTTTGAATGGTTTGGATTTACCATTTAAAGTCGATTCGATAGATTTTGAAGTTGGTGTTATATAGTCTGAAATGACACTAATGTTATACTAACCAAACTCTTTTTGAGTCCGGCTAGTAAACACATACTGAGAAATTCTCACACAGCTACCAAATGAAATTGATGTGTACAGTGGTATTTTGTTAATAAATATATGATGAAAAATAGATTAATTTGTTTAAATAGTTTTGATGTTTAATTAACTTGTATGTTTTTTTTTTTACCTTTCTATCGCTCTATGCAAACATCATAATGGAATTTTTTTTTTTTTTTTTTAATGGTTGGTGGCAAACAGCCAGCCAACAATTTGTATTGACTGGTGCTTAACTACCTCATAATTCAAATTTAATTGAATGATGCATTACGGGCAAAGGAATACAAATCACATAATTTTATTTCTTAAATAAGAAAGTTATAACATTCAACTCTTATAAAATATTAAATATCTACTTGTAATTTAATTGTCAAAATTATACTTTATAATTGTATAATTTTGAGTTTAAATGTCAACTACCTCAAAAATATACATTTTATATTTTAACTCTTTTAATTTAAATTTTCTAATTCCTTCTTTAACATTATATGAATAAAATAAAGATATAATTCTCAATTAGGAACAAACAGTATAAAATTAGGAAGGAACAGTATGATAACAATTGGTGGAGTCACAAAAAAGCGCATCAAGTGACCCACTTTACAGTTGACAACTACATACAAACCTTGGTGCCCATGACCCACTGGATTGGATGTATTGGCTACGAAAACATAAATAGCATCTAATTCAAAATTTTTGTGACATTGGTACGTTTGTCATTAATATAATTGTTCTAGAAAAATTCATGTTCGTCCCATTCATTTGTTAATTTGCTGATATGTTTTCCTTGACAGAAACTCGAGTATTTATCTTATTGGAGCAAATCATATATATGGAGTAACAATTAATTGACTTCACTGGTAATTTATCTTGATGTCATGCTTTTCTGTATTTTAATTATACAGTACACTGTTAGTTTGTTCATATAAATTTAGTCTCTACCTTGTAGATTTACTATTTGCTAGCTAGGATTGGTCAAAGATTTACCAGTTGTGATGGGGACATAGATCAATGATTCACGTGCATGGTAAGCATTTCAATTATTTTTTAATTAAATAGAAGTACAATTTTTTTTATAGTTCTGTAACAATTACTTTATTTATTGTTACATTTTACATGCTCTACGTGCTTTATATAAAGAGTCCTGCTTGGGGCATCAAATTGACAATCAGGAACAGGTTGAGGTCGATAGGCAAGATAGTTTTGTGCACATGCGCCAGAATCATGAAGTACACTGGATTCGAGTAGAGGTTGCAAAGCACATGTTGCCCCTTCATCGGCCAACTCACATCCCTGTCAGACAGATTTTGGACAGATATTATATTCATAAAAATTTAAATTGAAATTCAAATCATAATTGTGTGTTAAACCAAATTTATTTTTTTTATTTGCTCACACAATTCAAACACGCGGCTGAATTTCACATATGAATCGAGCCTTCACAGTTGGGTTTCCCACCCGACATGGATCTGAGGCAGTCATCACAACAAGAATTTTCCGTGTCAAATTATGCCTCACAGATCTTAGAGGTGATACCACAACGGCCCGGTCAATAGGAGGCCGAGAAAGTATCACCGAGAAGACATTGGAGGCCTCGTGTTAAATATACACCGGGCCAGCTCGAGTGAGATTCGGACCATTTATTTTAATTGGATTTCAAAAGTCTCTTGTGTATGTGAACCCCTTTAAAAATTGTTCTCCTGAGATTTTCTCATGTATGTGCCATATCTAAAGGGATGCTCCACCTTTGCCAAACCCTCGTACCATTTTCTGACAATATTTCCCTTGATCAGAAAGTTCTTATTATCTGAGCCAAACCCTCGTACCATTTTCTGACAAACTTATTTCCGTGTTTTTAAATATTACAAAAAACTTTTAATATACCTTTCAGAAAGTTACTTGAGTATTCTGGAACAAATTAACTTCTGTGCAAGCCAAAGATTTACTGGTAAGGGTACAATTTCTATTCCTCAAAGGGAACTAATCCTGTAGCCACATGACATATTTAGTTAAAAAGAAATCAAATAGAAAACTGTGAATTTAATTGTTGCGGTTGCTGCACTCTAGTTAGGTGATCACAACAAAAGTATGATCTTACAATAAAACCTTAAAAATCGCTCACCCAAATAGAACCCATTATCTTTCTTTTTTTTCTTTTAAAGTTGAAACATTATTTCGTTATGTTGTTATGAACAAGTAAGTTTGGGCTTGGTTTTTGTGCTTGATAATGTACTGCGTTATTAGCATGCTTTAGTAAATTTCATTCTCATAATGCCTTTGTCTCATAATTATAAGATGTACCTTGTATTTTATTTAGCTAGAAGCTGTCCCCTCCATAATGGAACCCTGCTTTAATTTTATAGGATTAAAGCCCATTTATCTAAGGCCCACTGTTGTTCCTTTCTAATATAAAATTGGGCCCAACCAATTCTTTAGCAGCCCAACTGTTAAAATTTTGTGGGCCTGGATATTTAGGATTTTGATGGGTCAACTATTATTATTTATAATTTTTCTATTTAATTGGACTATGACATGATATTTTGAATTTCAACACAGCCTACATTACACAACTCCTTTGCAAATAAAAAGGAAAAACAAAGAATGTTACCAGACAAACAATTAATGAGTACGCTTTTAACTAAAGTGGGAAAGTTTTAACTCAATTTAATATATAAAAAGTAAAAATGTATGTTACTAAAGTTTCTATTTGATTCTTTTAAAAGATTTGGTACATTGAACAAGATATGGTGTATACAATTATATAATATTAGCAAATTATATTTCGTGACTAAACATAATATTGATCTAGTGGCTTATTTTCCTTAGTCCCACAATGAAATTAATAAAGGAGTTATCCTTGTCACAATCTATAAATATCCTACTTGAAGTCTCTCAAGACACTCCACACTTTCTCATATAAATATCAATATGCTTCTGAAATATAATTATGTTTGAAGTCTTTTCTGAATACAATATATTTTGGGTTCTCCATCTCTAGAAAGGTATCATGCATGATCTTTTATAAGTTTCTTTCTTTTCATTATTTTTTTGTTTTATTTTTCTTTACTATATTAAAATATAAAATTCGAGATGATGTATATTTTTTTAAAATTCCACATTTATAAGATCTACGTAAAAGATTGTCTTTTTTTTTTTGAATTCACACTATATTTTATAATCGTCCAAAAAATTAAGGAAACCTTTCGCAATCACCTTTTGCGGATCATGGAAAATCATGTCACAATTATAATTAACGGTACAATAAATGTATCAAAGTTCATGTGTCTTGTAAAATTTAATTTGTCTATTTTTGAAAAAAAAAATCTAAATAACGTGATTTTTCTTTTTTTTTTGTAAAATTTAGTTTGGAAAGAGTCTACTAATTGTACTTGAAAGCAAGGATAACTCAGAAAAAGAATGAACCGGCATTGAAGACTTCTTCATCAACAAAAACATACTGAGAAATTCTCGCACAGCCACCAAATAAAATTGATTTGTAGTAGTATTTTTTTTTCTTGTAATGTATATATTATGAAAAAGATTAATTTGTTTAAGTAGTTGTCATGTTAAAAAAAAAATTCTTTCTTTTAATTCTATGCAAGCATCAAGAATAATGGATTTTTTTTTATTGGTGTATTTTTTTTACTAAGTTATTTCGCCAAATTCATTCTAATTTCCACAAATTACAACAAGTAGTCTGAAGGAAAAGAAAGAGAGAGAAGCATTGAATGTGATCTTTAACAAATGTGTCTTTCAATTCTTCAAAGGATTAAATTAATTTTGAACTTTAATATAACTTCAAAAAAAATATGAGTAAAGGAAAAAAAGGCATACCAAATTTTGATACATCTTTTAATCAATGGATTTCAATGTCCTTGAGAAAAAAAAAAAAAAGGAAAACACATGAGATGTAAGTAGAGGTTTGCTAAAACCCGTAATGAGTTACCCAAACCCGATCTGCCCGTACTCGTTACCCGAGGTATCCGTGCCCGGGTATAGGCGGGTAAACGGGTACACGGGTACGGATTTGAGACGGACCGAACACCATTATTTGAAAAAAAACCTGCCCAACCCGTACTCGCCGTACCCGTGCCCGAAACCCACCTACCCGGACCCGTTGTACCCGTGCCCGCACCCGTGTACCCGTACCCAAACCCGCACCCCTTTACCCGTTGTACCCGCACCCCTTTACCCGTTTAACCCGTACCCGTTAACCTGTTTCAATTTGAAATTCAATTTTTTTTCAAAAACAGAAAAAAAAAATAGAAAAAAAGGAAAAATAAACAGAAAAAAAATAAAATACCCAGACCCTACCCGAGGTACCCGTTACCCCTACCCAAGACGGACACAGGTATGAAACGGGTAGGGTAGAGTTTTTGAAAAAAAACCCACCTACCCGTATCCGTTCTACCCAAGTAACCGCTATCCACCCTACCCGTTACCTATCCCAGGTTTATCCGAGGTACCTGTATCCTATCTGAGAACAAATCACTAGATGTAAGTGGCAACAAACAATTTACAACTCTTAGTTGTAAAAGCTTGAAACATTTATTGTATATACCCCAACTCATTAATAACAAAGAAAATGAGGAAAAAAAATTGAGGAAAAATTGGATTCAATCAATACCAGTGCACAAAAGTCAATAAATACAGAAAGTTTCCTAATCAAATTGTAATTTAAGTCTTATCAAATGACCGTTTTTATTCTTCAGAGAATCAAATTAACTTGAGATGTAAAAAAAACAAAATTTGCTAAAGAAAATATAAAAAAGTTGGAAATGAGAAAAAAAAAAAAATAGCTGGCTACTTTTGGGCACAGTCATAAGAGTGCATATCCCCTGAAGTATGTAGCGCAATTACCTCCAATGTTGTAAAAATCGTATGTTTAGACCGATTAATCAGCTAATTAGTCATTAGCGGTAATCAAATTGTCATGGATTTTTCTAACTAATCAGTTGATTATTTCCGATTATAACCAATTAAAACGGACGGTTAGAATCTAACTTTATGGGTTGACGATAAAACTCCTTAAGAAATTCATAAATCTCAAAAGAGTTTGATAAAGTTCTAGAAGAAACTCAAGTACCAAACGATTATGAGATTTTTATAAATTATGTAACAAATTGTGTTATATTGAATAGAAATAAATTAAAACACATGTTAATGAAATCTTTGTATTCGCTATAGCAAGCAACGTTATAAACGAAGAAGATACTGTGCTACAAATTCTGAAAGAGTGTAGACACGTAAATAATTCGTCTAAATGAAAAGATGTCGTAAATAATTGGTCTAAATGAAAAGGTGCATTTGCAGATCTGGGATCCAAATGAGGACTGTGAAGTGAACCACCTTCGGATGGTGATATATCGATCGACCACCTTCGGGAGATGGGGATGATGCCCCATTTGCTGTTTAATTGTCCTCCCTAAGGACTTAATGTTTAAATTGTATATATGCTATCTGGCCTCAATCAAGCTTTATCCATGCAACAAACCTATGTTTTTTTTGTTAGGCAGTTTGGTTGATTTTGATTTTGCAAAACATTTGAGCTCTTTTGATGTAATATTTTGGGACTATGTTTCTTTAATGAAACGGGCTAAAAAGCCTTTTATCAAAAAAAAAAAAAAATTCACTTGACAAACATTAAGAATTTGAACCTCTAGTCCAAACGCCAAATATATTAACCCTGTTATTATTAATTAGATGCAAGTTGGGTTGCGTAGCGTTTAGCCAGGGTTTGAAGCCAACATAAAAAATTTGGCATATCAATTGTATATGTTGGCTGAATCATTCCAAAGGATGAAACTCAGATTACTTCTTGTATATTTTGAATTGATTAATTAAGAAATGTAGATATTAATAAAATAAGTGAGATTAGATGTTGATTTAAGTACTTTTAAAATTTCTCTGGAAAGTTCCCGTTGACAATCTTATACTGACTTTGTCCAACAACTAATATACATATGACATTTAGTTTGTTTTCCGTCGCTTTCCTCTCTGTGCCTTCCGAAATTTGGTTACTGACGTATATGGACTTCTTTCAGCAATAAAAAAACATTCCATAAATATTTATCAAATCGGTTTCAAACAATAAATCCAAACTGTTCAAACTAATCTCTGTAATGAGGGCTTTGTTTTCATATATATTTTTTTTACATTTATTTACTATCAAGTTAAGCAGTCAAAGAAATGAAGATAATAATGCATTAAAATGCACACAAAATCTTTCATATTTTGACCGCTTGACTCAAGGGTGAAACGGAGCGGATAGTGGTACAACCATATCCATATCTCTTTTTTCATTTTTCAGATACAGATACGGAGCGGATATCAGACATATCAGATGGATACAGATACGGATCTAGATCAGATCAGATATTTATTAAAATAATATAAGAAATATTAAAGTTCATAATATTTATCTAATTATAATAGTGAATAACTTAAATTTTTCATAATATATATCTACTATTCCGATTGGTATAATTAAAATATAAAACCATATCAGTATCCTTATTACACAGATATTAGGATATCAGATATCCACATCTATGTTTTTTAATACAGATCGAATACGGGTCGGATATTATCCATACCGTTTTCATCCCTATCTTGACTTTATAGTAAACAAATTCAAAATTTATCAAAAAATTTATATAGAAATGAAGCTCTTGTTAAGAAGATCGGTTTGAATAATTTAGATTTATCATTTGAAGCTGATTCGATATATTTTGAAGGCTAAAAACATTTGAATAATTTAGATTTAACTGTAATCTATATATAGAGAGAGATTATCTAAGATCAAATGGTAGTCCAAATAGTCGATCCAAACCATTAGATGTAATCTTTATATTAAATTGTTCTTGGATACCAAACTTTATATTTTTTGGAACTTTTTGTTATTTATTAAGATAGTTTGAAAATCGTTGATTTTAATAAACAATAAAAAAATTCATGGATCATTGGAAACAACAATATTCAAACTATTTTAATAAATAGTAACCAAATTCCAAAAAATATAAAATTTGGTCTCCAAGCCCATTTTAATATAGATGTCATGTTGAATGGTTTGGATCGAGAAGACATGTTAGTCACATGTGAGCTTGTTAGTAACAAGACATGTTGTCTTTGATAGACTACTAGTACAGATTATCCAATTGAGAATCAAATTTTCGGATTATCAAATTAAAAATTTTGACTTGATAATGTAGAAGAATTTATCTCTCATACTTTTAATGATTATTGCATGTCCGTTGAAATTACAATAGAACATCTACTAACCCATGTTAATACACAAAACATTATAGTAGAATCACTTATTATACGTTTATAATTAATTGTTAGACCAATGCTAATAAAATCTAGTTTACCATCTTCTGCATGAGAACATACTATATTAAATGCTGAAGCAATAATTAGGTTAAGCCCAAGTGCATAACATAAATATTTTCCGTTACAATTGTTCTCCAAAAGATAACCAAGTTTGTCTCATCTAAAGATATTTGGTTGTGCGATTTATGTTCTAATTTCTCCTCCATGACCTACAATAATGGGAACTCAAAGAAGGTTCATATTTTATATTGGTTTTAACTCTTCTTCTATTTTTAAATATTTAGAACCATTAAAATGACATGTTTTACAACTAGATTTACTGATTGTCATTTTAATGAATCAATATTCTCAAATTTATAAAAAAAAAAATAGATAAACTTGTGACTTGAAAATCATCATTATTTTACCTTCACCACCGTAGTGGTTAAAGTCAAATTGGAGTTCAGAAGATTATAAATCTGCAAAAAATTGCAAATTTTTTGCTTGATGCAATCACAAATACTAATAGAATCACTAAATCGCCTATTCTAGCTCTAAACACACATGACCGAATTGACAATACAAACTATATAATGAATCTAATGTACGTAGAAAATGTGAAAGACCACTTTGTTTTAAGGACATAAATTCACGTAAAATGAAAAATAAGAATAAGGCAGTCGACACAATCCCAAAAGATAATGATAAAACTCTTAAAAAAGACTATAAAACTCATTAAGAAATCGATCGAACTCTAGAAGAGATTAATTATAAAACCTTTTTTTAGAACCAAGCGTTGGTGTTACTGCCAACGTTCAAAGAGAATCAAGCGAATAGCCGTGGGTCCAAAAGAATATAGCAAGGCTTCCGTTTCAAAGACAATTAGCATCCCAACAAAAGGTGATTCTCTTAAAGAAGTCAATAAAATCCAATAAGAGATTAACGGTAAAACTCTTAAAGAAGTCATATATCCCCAGAAGAGATTGACAGTAAGACTCTTTAAAAAATTCATAAATTTCAAAAGAGGTTGATGAAGTTCTAGAAGAAACACAAGTATTAAAAGATTATGAGATTTCTATAAATTATGTAACAAATGGTGTTGTATTGAGTAAAAATGAAACACATGTTAATGAAATTTTTACATTTGTTATAGCAAAGTGATGTTATAAACATAGAAAATAATGTGCTACAAATTTTGGAAGAGTGTTGACACATAAGTGATTAGCATAAATGAAAAGATGCCCGTAAAATCAGAATTAAATTCTCTTGACAAACGTTAAGAATTTGAACCTCTGGTCCAAACACTCAAAGGTATTAACCTTGTTATTTTTAGATAAAAGATGGTTTGCGTAGCGTTTAGCCAGGGTTTCAAACGATAAAACACAATTGTATATGTTGCCTTTAAAAATTTGACATATCAATTGTATATGTTGCCTGAATCATTCCAAAGGATAAAACTCAGTTTACTTCTTCTATATTTTGAATTGATTAATTTAGAAATATAGATATTAATAAAATAAGATAGTTTAAATCTTGATTTAAGTACATTTAAAATTTCTGTCCCGTTGACAATCTTATACGGACTTTGTCCAACAATTAATATATATGGCATTTAGTTTCGCTTTCTCTGTGTGCCTTCAGAAATTTGGTTAATGATGTATATGGATTTCTTTCATCAATTAAAAAAAAAAAACATTCCTGAAAAAAATTATGAAATCAACTTCAAACGACAAATTCACACCTTTCAAGCTAATTTCCTTAATAAGAACTTTGTTTCCATTTTTTTTGAATTTTACTTTTATTTACTATCAAGTCAAGTTGTCAAAAAATGAAGATAATAGTGCATTAAAATACATACAATATCTTTTATATTTTGACCACTTGATTACATAGCAAATTAATTCATAAATTAACAAAAATTTATATAGAAACGAAGCTCTCGTTAAGGAGATTGGTTAGTTTGAAGCCGATTCGATATATTTTGAAGGCCGGAAACATATTGTTGAAATACTAGAGGAAGCGTGTCAGCCATAATCTATATATATATAGAGAGAGAGAGGGGGTGGCAAAGCTCAAATGGTAGTCCAAATAGTCAATCCAAGCCACTCGATGTGATCTATACATTATTATGTGCTTGGAGACCAAATTTTATATTTTTTTTGAACTTTTTTACTATTTATTAAAATGGATTGAAAATCACTGATTTTAATAAATAATAAAAAAAAGGTTATGGATCATTGGAAACAACAATATTCAAATCATTTTAATAAGAGGAGGGTTCAAATGCCTCCATTTTTTGTACCTTCACCATGCCTCCATTTTTTAAAACTTTAATAACTCAATTTTTAAAACTTAAAGTCAAAATAAAACCGTTAGATGTGATATATATTATTTTCTCTAGATCATATCCAACGGTTTTATTTTAACTTTTAAGTTTTAAATTTTGAATTATTAAAGTTTTTAAATCTAGAGGCATGATGGAGGCACAAAAAATGGAGGCATTTGAACCCTCCTCTTTTAATAAATAGCAAACAAATTCAAAAAAATATAAAATTTGGTCTCAAAGCACATTTTAATATAAATATCGTATTGAACGGTTTGGATCTACTATTTGGACTTTGAAAACTGCAAAACCAAATTGGTATGACAATGGCTCACAAACTACCTGTTGTTGTAAACAATCATCCATTTGTTCTATTTGACTAGATTTGCAAAGCATATAATTGTTGAATTTTACAATTTCTTGTCTTGAGTTATTATGCAAGTTAAAGACGCTATAAGCGGCTAGATGGATTATGGATGAATAAATAAATGCATCAAGAAGACATATCTCATCCAGTCCACCATACTCATCTAGATTAGGATTAAAGTGATTAGTGTGAGATCTCTTGAATATATGAACACTAGATCCTTTAGTGCTTGCATCTTGGGTCGTGTGACTTCCAGGAGTTTGTAAGCACTCACCGGTTTTATCTTGTACTCTTTTCTCATTGGATAAAGAAAAGCTCGCCAGCATAAGGGTCGCAAAACGTAGGCATATTAAACTGAACTATGTTAACATATATTGTGTCAAGTGTTTCTTAACTCTTCTATTTATTTTATCCACACTTGAAAATTTTAATATCAAACAATTGAATTAAAAAACTTTTAAAATATTAAAAATCACCATATTCACCCCCTAAAGGATGCCGTTAAGACAACACTACCATTTCAATAGTGAGTGATATAGTTTAATCATTGGATAAAGATATATAAGAAGGCCGTCGCCAACTCAACGTATGATTTTTTTGTTCCAACAAAAACATCATTTTGGGTGTTGTTTTCTTTTTCTATTAGTCGATACTACCATAAATTTGCACGAGGTTACTGACAAGAAGTTAGTTAATCCAAAATTATTTATATTGTGGCATAACATATTGGATCTTCTAGAAAATATAACTATGAAGAGAATGATTCAAAGTACAAATGCACTTCTCCTAAAGGAACTGAAAATTCTATTATCAATAGAATTGACATGCAAAGCATACTCTCTTGAAAAACTAATTGCTAGGCTATCACCAAATAAAGTTGGATATCAACTTAATAAAAATAAGTGATTTTAAACGTTCTTTTAAAAAAATCTTCGCAGAAGAAGTGAGTTTAAATTTTGATACAAGTAAGTTTAAAATTTCTCTAAAAATTTTCCGTTGACAATTTAATTATACGCACTTTGTCCAACAATTAATAAATGTAACATTTAGTGTTTTTGGTCGCTTTCCTCTATGTGCCTTCCGAAATTTGGTTAATGACGTATATGGACTTGTTTCAACGATAAATAATTAGTTAAGATTTAATCTTGTAGTATATTTGTTTTTGTTTTTTTGAATAAAAGTGGCATGGCCACTAGTTTCATTAGAAACTAAGCAAGTAATCTTGTAATATATAGACTTCTATTAAATTAAGATTATCCGTATAATATATCTATAACGTAGATTACATAAGATAGTTGATATTGATATTTGAGCTTCCCATTTAAAAAAGATAAACGAACTATCAGATCCTAAGGTCAACCATATATCTTTTATTAATTATTATGTGCGTCATTAGCGCGAGCAACTTGACCTTAACTGCCTTCTCATTTTAATTTTTGAGTCAGATTCTCATTTTTAATGTATTTATGATAAATCAAACATTAAATAATAAGATTTCTTGTAGAGTTGTATTATAAAAGCAACCCTGAGCAATTCTTACAAAATTTATGGGGAGCAGAATGGCTGTGTGTTGCTTAATTCTTCTTCTAATATCCTCAGTAACAATTTCAGTCCATAGCCAGCTTGATTCTCACGGTAATTTTCTCGTATGCAACTGCAAAACTGTTACAAATTTTCTCTCTTTTTTAAATATATATGTATGTGTGATTTTGATTTTGTTGCATATATAGGACGTCATTGCAATCATTAATTACTATGAAATATATATGTTAAACTCTTATTCTCATTATTTCGAACAACCTACTAATCATTTTAATGGTGCAGTTAAACTAATTAACGTATATGTGTGTTCGAGGAAAAAAATATATACATGGTACTTTCTCACTAAATCTAATTAATTACTAGGATTTCTCATTTTTCACTAAATCTAATTTATTGGCATTCTATTATTGTATGTGTTAGACATCGTACTTTATCATGAATAAGCTTGATTGAAAAAAAAATAAACAATAATTTGGGTGACTTTATAGGTTTTCTGAGCATTGACTGTGGGCTTTTGGCAAACACTAGCTATGTGGACACCGCAACAAATTTAATTTTTGTATCCGATGAGCAATTTATCGATACAGGAGTGAAGTCCCAAATCTCTTCCTCTTACATCTCAGAAAACCTAACTAGGGAATATATGACCGTTAGAGCCTTTCCCAATGAAACTCGGAACTGCTACACCTTAAGATCCTTGGCAGT
Source organism: Carex pumila (assembly GCA_033356055.1). Lineage (NCBI taxonomy): Eukaryota > Viridiplantae > Streptophyta > Magnoliopsida > Poales > Cyperaceae > Carex > Carex pumila. The sequence goes on from JARJHM010000426.1 coordinate 150,902, forward strand.
AGGCTCTAAGTATCTTATAAGGGCAACATTCTTATATGGAAACTATGATAACTTAAAATACCCCCCTAGTTTTGATATTCATTTGGGAGTCAACTATTGGGATACAGTAGATTATTATCCTTTCTATCCTGAAATTATTGTCACTGCTACTGCCGATTACTTGCAAGTTTGTCTGATTCATAAGAATCGCGGCGATCCTTTTATCTCATCATTACACCTGAGACAACTCGATTCAAGAATTTATGATTTTGTTAATGCAACGCAGTCTTTGATTTGGCTGCGGAGGGCAAATTTAGGAGGAAGCAATTTGTTTTCCTTCTGAAGGTTTGTATACAAAGATTTATTTGTTACTTGAATCTTTTCTATTTCAACAATTTATCTAATCATTTTGTCAAAGTACTTGTTATCTTTACTAACCAATCGAACACTAGATAACAACTTCCAATTAATAACATTGTTGAATTAAATAGTATACTACATTATGGGTCATTAATACTCTTTTTATTTCCTCCATTGCTTTGTTTCTACCAAAAATAGGTACCCTCAAGATAAGTATGACAGGTGGTGGTTGACCGAGACGTTGAAGGGAACACTAGAGATCTCAACAAACACCACCGTACAACCTGATGATGATGATTTTGAGACCCCTTCTCTTGTGATGCAGACTGCTGTCACCACTTCAAGTATCCAACAACCTATTAACCTCAATTTGATTGTCAATAACAGGTCCACCACATATTATTTCATTCTTCACTATCATGAGATTCAGCCATCATCGACTGGCCGAAGGGAGTTTAATATACTTGTCAACGGAATTCAGTCATTCGATGAACCACTTAGCTTGCCGAAAAATTCATGGACCTCTCACTGGAGGACAGGTTTTACTAATTATAGCGTCTCAATTGTGGCAACTTCAAATTCTACTCTTCCACCACTACTGAATGGATATGAACTGTATAAAATTGAACCTGTGGGGGTCACCAGTACTTATGGTGCAGATGGTAATTTTCTCAACCAATCTTAATTACAATCTTCTAAGGCTACTCATAAAGTTTATTCTTATTAAATCTCAAGGATAAGACTTTTTTTAAGGTACAGAGTTATGCTGTTAATTTTGACATGCAGTCGCTGCCATTAATAGTATCAAGAAGGATTATCAGATAAAAAATGGGTGGAGTGGTGATCCTTGTCTTCCAAAAGAGTTCATTTGGACTGGCGTGAGCTGCACATCTAACTCCTCCGGTATTCCGAGGATCACAGCCTTGTCAGCTTTTTCTCTCACTTATTTTCATCATACAGGGCTTAACTAGGAACTGTAGTTCATAAATTTTTAGTGTTAGAAATATGAGAAGCTGACATTATTAGGCCCAACTACTGAAATATTTCTATTTTTTTTTTTTTTGTTAGAAACTTATCATCTAGTGGATTGACAGGTCCATTGAGTTCTTATTTTGGAAATATAAATGCCCTTGTGTCATTGTAAGTTCCTTCAACCTATATATGATAAAGTACTTTCCATTTTTTTTGTTTACCCATGGAACCTAATTATTTTCCATAGTGGTGCCCACTCATATTACTTTCTGAAACTCAGGATCTGAATCAGATGTTTGCAATTGGTAAATTGAAAACGTGGACTTGGAGCCAACTTGTTCTTAGCTGAAAACTTAGATCCTTGAATAAATATTTTTGTTGAAAACATAATTAGATAAGTTCAGAATATAGCATTAGTTGAACATAATTTTCAAACAACAATTTTTGTATAATTTTCATATGTTATGAAAAATTAGAAGAATATATTGTTGAAAAACCTGAGAACAATTATAGTAATTTAGGATTCGTCGAAGTAAAATGGCTCAATGGTGAAATTTGGACTAATTGATTGGAGCTAAGGCTACATAAAAATCATTTCAGCATATTCTTTTTTGGTCAATATCAACTTAAAAAATATAGAAATCACTATGATTTTTAACTTGTTGATAGTCATCCTTCTGTCAATTCCGATCAAACATGGCCGATCAAGTGTCAATTGACCAAGGTTTTGAATCATGTTTTCATTCATTGTCAAAGAATATACTAAAATACACTAATATATCATCTGTGTTGTGAGAAATGTTTTATTTTGACAGCATCTGGCTTACATATTGGTTAACTTCACTTCAATAATTTTATTGCATCTCTCACTAAGCATTACCCTTACTATACTTTTTCAGGGATTTATCTAGAAATAATTTGTCTGGATCTCTTCCAAGTTCTCTGGAGCAATTAACAGCTCTTACATATCTGTACGCATTTCAAAAGTAAAATCCATTTTTTGTTTTGACTAAAAAGCATTATATAGTTATTTTATTTATTTTTCAGTGATATAAGAGGAAATAGTAACATTTCGACCACCCTTCCCCTGGGTCTTCAGAAAAAACAACAAAATGGAAGTCTAATGTATAGGTAAAAACTTTTTTTCCTTACTCAGATGATGTAGAATGACTGCAAATTTTATTCATTTATGACATTACGATATATTGTGTTTGTGTTTGTGCCCGTGTGTGCATGTGTGGGTGTGCCATGTTCGAGCATGCATTGCTGCGTGAATGTGTGTGCATATAATTAAGTACATATAAACAAAACTAAAACTGGCATGAGTCAACACTAATATTTATTTGTGATAAAAGCAAACAAAAAAACATAACAAAACAATTATTCCGTTTCTTTGATGAGTCAAACAAATATTTTGCTTATTAATGCCTTAATTTTAATCATGTTAATTAGTAGGAGCTAGTGGTAATTTCATTGGCATTTTACTCTTTCATGTTTGGGTGTTAGGTTTGGAGATATAAATCCATTTCCTCCTCCTCCTTCTCCATCTCCTTCCTCTAAAAAGATTATTATAATATCAATTGCGGCGGTGGTCCCATCATTGTTGGTTATTGTAGTTCTTGTTGCAAGCGTCTTCTTTTTTAGGAGAAACCGTAAGTTCTGGTTTTTTACAACCTTTTTTACCTTCTATATTAATAAAACCACTGCTCTCCTTTTCTTATAATTGCAGATGATATGTGCATTTAATCTCCGTGTTATTAAGCCACTAATTTCCTCAAAGCATTTGTATTGTCAGATGTGGAAAATTCTATAAGTAAAACCTGATATATATAATTGTTAATTGTGGTTTCCCACCAAACCAAAAAAAAATGATGCTAAGTTCTCATAACCAGCGAAAGTCTCTATATCTATTTAATTTGTATTGATTTTCTTGGGCTCAATGAATTTCCTCTCTTCTTTGGGTCTTTTCTTGAGTTTTGAAAAACAGAGCAAGTATATAGGATCTTTTTTGGGCCTCTATTTAGGTGATAAAAAATAAAAAGTCAAAACAAAATGCTCATTCTATATTAGTCTAAACTCCCAAATTTCCTACAATTAAAGTCTGTTTCTATAATTGTACATCTTTAAATTTTACATACAGATAACCAATCAGTCGTCCCAAAGCCAAATAATAGTTTTGAATCAAGCCCTGTACCAAATTATGCAAATATCCCAGAAGCAGGCAATCCATATGGAAATAAAGATAGAAGTGCTGCCGCAATTTCACTTCAACCGAAAGCAGCACCACAAGGTTTCCCGAATATTGATAATCATCACTTCAGTTTCAATGATATCAAGAGAATTACAAATGATTTTAGGAATTGTATTGGCATTGGAGGATTCGGAAATGTTTATATTGGCCTCCTAGAAAATGGATTTCAGGTTGCAGTTAAGATTCGATCTCATTGGTCCTCCCAGGGGGTTAAGGAGTTTTTGGCTGAGGTAATCCCTCCCACACATAACCCACTTAACATTCATGAAATTACAGGTTGTACAGGGGCTATGCGGAAAGCTAACCATATATAATAACAAAAGAAATGAATTTCTCCAAAAATTATTTTGTAGGCTAAAAACTTGACAAGAGTTCATCACAAGAACTTGGTCACACTAATGGGCTACTGCATTGATGGAAATTGCATGGCACTTGTGTATGAGTACATGCAGGAAGGAAATCTACAACACAAGCTCAAAGGTGATTTTCATTTTGAATGTTTGATCAAATTAATAGTAATTTATTATTACAGAATCAAGAAACAATCTCAAGCTAACTTTCTAAAATAGTGCAGATGATGTAAGGTTTCTTACTTGGGAGCAGCGACTTAGAATTGCGTATCAATCTGCACTAGGTACGGCACAAAAGCACCTCATAGTCAGAGGGTCATGCTGTAAATAATATCTGTACCTTTTTTCATTTATTATTAATAAAATGTATCTAAATGTCATGCTCTTTACTGCAACTTGAGTTGTATTTTTCTTGAAGATTTTCTTTTCCATCCCTTGTCCTTATAATTAATTTATTAAAAAAAAAAAGGCACCAGGATTGTATTCATGTACAAAATGAAATATGTATGTTAAGTATTGAGAACATTTATTTTGAGTTAATAGAAATATTATGATATAAAATGATATTTATACATGTTGAAACATATGAAATGAAGGATTGGAGTATTTGCACAACGCTTGTAATCCACCACTTATCCATAGAGATGTCAAGACCAGCAACATTCTCTTAAGTGCAAATCTTGAAGCAAAGATTGCCGATTTTGGACTTTCTAGGCCTTTTGAAAGTGATGAAAGCAGCCATATTTCAACCAGAATTGTTGGCACTCCTGGTTATGTAGACCCTGAGTAAGATCTTTGTTTTGATGTTAAATCATATCTTATTTACTTTAGTTTTTCTTAACTTTACAACTACAATGTGAAATAATGATCAGCCTTACATATTTGGATAGGAAATGTTTTCAACTTAATTCTATTACAAGTGATCTTCTTGTACACAAAATCTTTTGTTTGTTTGTTGGAGATCTGTGTATATGTAGTGCTTCCAATTTTGCTGTATATATAAGGAGTTTAAGTACTTTCTCTGCCGTTTGCTTTTGAAGATCCAAAATGTTTTCTTTAAACAATAATTAAATTATTTCATTCACCTTCAGGTACTATTCGTCAAATCAACTAAGTGCAAAAAGCGATGTGTATAGCTTTGGAATCGTTCTATTGGAGATCATCACAGGTCAGCTCCCTATTGTCGAGGGACGATCTGACTTAACTCAATGGGTGCGTCAAAACCTATCAGGAGGATACATCGAAAGAATAGTCGACCCCAAGATACAAAACAAGTATGACATAAACTCAGTTTGGAAGGTTACTAATGTGGCATGTAGGTGCACTGAGCAAAGCTCTTCTAGAAGGCCAAGCATGAGTGCTGTCGTTTCCGAGCTAAAGGAAAGCCTGGATTTGGAAATGTCAATAGAGAAAATGCATAATGAAAGTAGTATGGATAACTTGGTAACTGATATAAGTCAGGATATCGCTTTTGAGCTAAAGGAAAACCAGGGTCATATGTCAGTGCCCGGTCCCAGTGTCAGATAATTTAGATTGAAGCATTTACGAACCATTATCTTTCTTTTTTTTCCTTTTGAAAGTTGAAACATTATTTCGTTATGCTGTTATGAACAAGTTTGGGGTTGGTTTTTGGGTTTGATAATGTACTGCGTTGTTTGCATGCTTTAGTAAATTTCATTCTCACAATGCCTTTGTCTTGTCCAAATATAAAATGTACAATTCTATCCATATATTATAACTGGCAATGTTTCATTTATACTACTGTGCTTTTAATTGATTTGGATAATTATAGGATGTACCTTGTATTTTATTTAGCCAGAAGATAACGGAACCCTGCTTTAATTTTATAGGATTGAAGCCCATCTAAGGCCCACTGTTGTTTCTTTCTAATATAAAATTAGGCCCAGCCAATTCCCCAGGCAGCCCAACTGTTAGAATTTTGTGGGCCTGGATATTTAGAATTTTGTTGGGTCAACTGTTATTATTTATAAACTTTAATTTCTATTTAATTGGACTATGACCTGAAATTGTGAATTTCAACGCAGCCTAAAACAAAACAAAAACAGCAAAACAAAAACAAAGAATGTCACTAGACAAAGAATTAGCACGTACACTTTTAACTAAGGTAAGAAAGTTTTAACTCAATTTAATATAAAAAACGTAAAAATGTTTATATTTGATTCTTTTAAAAGATTTGGTACATTGAACAAAATCTGGTGTACGTACGTATACAATTATATAAGGGTAAGGCTAAGGCTAAGGTGCTATGGGTTGCATAGAGTACTACGGTGCTATAGTTCAATATTCGAGTTTTTAAAATTTAAACAGTCGATCTGAACCATTCATCTAATTCTTCATATAAATATGTGTTTGGAGACCAAATTTTACATTTTTTTTGAAATTTTTTACTATTTTTTTAGATAGGTAGAAAATCAGTTGATCTAAAAAGCTCTACACCATTCAGATATTTGATTTTCTATCTATCTAAAAAAATAGTAAAAAAATTTAAAAAAATATAAAATTTGGCCTCCAAATACATATTAATATGGAGAACAAGATGAACAGTTCAGATCGACCGTTTGGATTTTGAAAACTCGAATATTGAGCCGTAGCACCGTAGCCCTCTATGCAACCCATAGCACCTTAATATGTTGCATAGAGGGCTACAGTGATACGGCTCAATAATCGAGTTTTCAAAATTCAAACGGTCGATCCGAACCATTCATCTTGTTCTCCATATTAATATGTGCTTGGAGACCAAATTTTTACTATTTTTTTAGATAGATAAAAAATTAGTTGATCTAAAAAATTCTGCACCATTAGATACTTGATTTACTACCTATCTAAAAATTTTTTTTTTAAAATGTATATTTGACAACTCAATATAATATTATCCGATGGATTATTTTCCTTAGTCCCACAATGAAATTAAATAAGAAGTTATTTTTGTCACAATCTATAAATATCTTATCTGAGGTCTCCCAAGAAACTCTACGCTTTCTCATACAAATATCAATATGCTTCCCAAAAATATATAACTACTATGTTCAAGTCTTTTATGAATACAATTTAGCATGGATGGTCTAGGAATTCAATATTTTACAAGTTCTCCATCTCTAGAAAGGTATCATGATCTTTTATATTTCTATTTATTTCATTAGTTTATAGTTTTATTTTTCTTTATTATATTACAATATAAATTCAAGATGATGTATATTTTTTTTTAATTCCACATTAATAAGATCTATATAAAAGACATTTTTATAGTGCTTGTGTATTATGTTATTGTTTGATTTCACACTATATTTTATAATCGTAAAAAAATATTAAGAAAACCTTTCGCAATCACTTTTTGCGGATTATGGAAAATCACGTCGCAATTATAATTAACAGTACAATAAATGTTTCAACCTCCATATGTCTCATAAAATATAATTTTCTATTTTTGGAAAAAAAAATCCAAATAACTTGATTTTTTTTTTTAATTTAGTTTGGGATGACTCTACTAACTGTACTTGAAAGCAAGGATAACTCGGAAAAAGAACGAACCGGCATCGAAGACTTCTTCATCAACAAAAACATATTGAGAAATTCTCACACAGCCACCAAATAAAATTGATTTGTAGTTGTATTTTTTTTTGTTGTAATGTATATATGATGAAAAAGATTAATTTGTTTAAGTAGTTGTCATGTTTAACTTTTTTTCCTTTCTGTTCACTCTATGCAAGCATCAAGCATAGTGAAATTTATTTTTACTAGCTTATTTCACCAAAATTCATTCAAAATTTCCACAAATTACAACAAGCAGCCTGAAAGAAAAGAAAGAGAGAGAAGCATTGAATGTGATCTTTAACAAATATGTCTTTCAATTCTTCAAAGGATTAAATTAATTTTGAACTTTAATATAACTTCAAAAAAAATATGAGTAAATAATAATAAAAAAAGGCATACCTACTTTTGATACATCTCTTAATCAATGGATTTCAATGTCCTTGAGGCACACACACACACAAAAAAAAAAACACATGAGATGTAATTAGTGGCAACAAACAATTTACAACTCTTAGTTGTTAAGGCTTGGAACATTTATTGTATATACCCCAACTCATTTATTAATTCCACCAGTTAAAAAGCAGAGGAAACTGAGTTCCCAAAATAAATAATAACAAAGAAAATGAGAAAAAAAAAATTGAGGAAAAATTGGATTCAATCAATGCCAGTGCACAAAAGTGAATAAATACAGAAAGTTTCCTAACCAAATGGCCGGTTTTAATCTTCAGAGAATCAAATTAACTTAGGATGTTAATTAATGAAAAAAAAATTGCTAAAGAAAATATAAAAAAGTTGGAAAAGAAAAAATATATATAGCTGGCTACTTTTGGGCAGAGTCATAAGAGTGCGTATCCCCTGTAGTACTGCATGTAGCGCAATTAATGATCTCTAGTGTTGTAAAAATCGTATATTTAGATGGATTAATCAACCAATTAGTCATTGACGGTGATCAAACCGTTACAAAATTTTCTAATTAATCGACCAATTATTTCCGATTATAGCTGATTAAAACAGACGGTTGGAATCTAACTCTATGAAATGTAGTACCTCTCTGGATCCAAACTCTAGCCATACAGTTTGTAATCACTGACTAGGTCCAGATCCTCTAAAGTAACCCAAAATTCAAAATTAGATCCGGACCATTCGATGAAAATCCGATCAATCCAATTAGAGAAAAAATCACAAGGTTCCTTTAATATTCGTGTAAATTTTGATCAGACATTGTGAACCCAAACTCACATTTTGAGTTACTTTAGATCCAACATCTATTCATCCAAGAAAAATATCTGTTTTGTGAAGGTACAACTCTGAAGCAAGCAAAAACAACACTACTAGAGTTTAATTTGACTAAATTGATTTAGATTTACTGTGCTAATAATATGGACAAATTCATGTCTCTTTCCATGATCTCCAGAAGTCTTTATCTCTAACTTGTGTACGGCAACGACAATAAATAAAAATAAATAAAGACACCCTCCAAATTATGTCTATATTTTCAAGAGAAAGGGAAGATATTTTTGAATTGTCTTCTACAATATCCAGTCAACACAACTGCATTAAAAAGTTGTCATGTTGAACTAAACACTGCATTAATGCAATATTGAGCAGTGACCAAATTTAGAATATAATTACAAACTTGATTTATTTTTATTTTTATCCTGAGAGTATGGAGTACAATAGAAAATGATGATGATGATAATATGTGTAAAATTGTGAATTACCAAAATAATGATAATAATAATAATAATAATAATAATAATAATAATAATAATAATAATAATAATAATAATAATAATAATAATAATAATAATAATAATAATAACAAACATGCTTAATTTAAAATTGGCACTCAGAAATCATGTGATTAAAATAAGGTAGTCAAATATATATGAACACTATATCATTATATTCCATGCATGCTTATCTGCATGGAAGAAGAAGAAAAATGATAAAAGATAAAAGCCAACAACCTAAAAGCACTGGTTATACTTTGATATATGCACACTTAACACATGCTATTTAATTACCACCTTGTAACTATATATTTTATCTTGTATTTTACTTTATTGTAACAATGAATTAATAAATATCTAGTTCTGATTAACACCCTTAATAATTTAAACACTGCATTAATTTGGGGTGAAATGGAGCGGATATGAATACGGATACAGATAGTAAATGGTTATCATAATGTAAAATCAAATCCACCTTTCTGGAGTATAATAGAAAAGTGATAATGATGATAATATGTGTGAAATTGTGATTTAATTTTTACCTCCAAAAGAAATAACAAACAAAATGAGAGAAAGTCTTCTTAGTGCAATAAGCATGCTTAATTTAAAATTGGTACTCTTGAGTTCATGTAATTAAATTAAGGAAGTCAACAAAAGGAGAAAGCAACAACAAGCCAACAACTTAAAAAGCACTACTAGTTATATATATTTTTATATATGCACTTGTAATTTATACATGCCATTCAATTACCAACTTGGTAATTAAATTAAATAATTGTAGAGTTCTGATTAACAGCCTTAATTACTTAAGGTAATTTTTTTTTAAAATGTGGAGATCATACCTTCATATTCTATTAATATGGCCATTATAAATGTCAGAAATTTACAAAAGATTGAAAGAAAAAAAAAATCAAAGAAATGAAATACAAAAAAAAATAAAAATAAAGAAAGCAATGAAGAAAAGAAAAACAAGAAGCAATTTTTTTAATAAAAAAAAAACTTGGTACCTTACCTGTTTTACAATGATTTTCAAATCAATGACGGTTTCATTTCTAATTTTTAATTATCATAGGAGACCATTTAATTTGTTATTACATGGAATTGGGTTATATATATATATTTTAAAACTTTTGCAAAGGCTGCGAAGTCATGAGTGAAATGATTCAAATAGAAGTTAGCGCGTTACAAACATATAAGAAAAATTAACTAATATTTACAATCATATTGATCTTAGTTTATATGATCTGAAATGAGCAAATAGAATTTGTCAAAAATAATGATCCAATGAAATTAGTACAATTGGAGAGGATGATAGAATTCACAGCATGTGGGATGGAATAAGATTACAATTACAATTATAATTATAATCCAGCAGTAGCAAATTACAATTTTGATTAGGAATTTAGAATAATGATAAGATTAGAAATCTTATCTCTCCACTTGTCATTGCTACTTTAAGATTAGATGTGATCTTCTATGGCATTAAGTTTATAGTCTCATGTGCAATGAGTTTCCTGCCAGCTTTCACAAAAAGCATAGTGATAACTTCAGAATTCAGAAATTAATTTGGCAAGATTGAAAATTGATGATTCGAATATAATTTGAAAATAATTTGTTTTATAAAGTTCTGAAGTTTTAAGAAAAGAAACATGAAATTTATGAAAAATTAGGATAAAATTTGTAATTTAGAAAATATCAAGAAAGAAAATTCATAATTCCGTTTAATTCACTAGAATGTACTGAAAACAAATAAAATTGCTCCATGACATCAAATTTATATGAGCATATGCTGCAGAGAATCACAGCTCTGAATATTACAGATTAATACTATTACAGATCCACCGTACAAACTTTAGAGGCAACAATAATTTAATGGTGTCTCTCTATGCTCATGAATCATTCATCTCTTTCTCTCTCTACAAGAAATAATATAAGTGGAAATGTCATTTATACCCTTCTCTGTCACCTCTTCAAACAGCACAAATGGGTTCCCATTCATTATACCATCTAACATATGAATTTTTATTTTTTATCTCATGCTTGTATAGTCACACATTATACTCACATATTTTTTATTTTTTTTTAAATAGCATTTCTTTAAATTATTTCAACGGAACAAACATTCTTTGAACAGATTTTCAAAAACTAGTCTCCACTGATTTCTAGAATCGGTGTAGAAAAAAAAATTCCACCTACACTGGTCCTAGGAACCGGTGGAGCCAATTTTACACCAGCAGATAGCCTCACCATAGAAAATCTCTCATCTATACCTTCACCAATTCCTAAGACCGGTGGAACCTTGATTTTGAATTTTAACACCACAGCTTTTATATGCTAGAAAAAACTATTTTTCTTTTGGTTCAAAACTATCAAAGTGTCACATTTAATGTGAGCATAAACTGTTAGAGGAAAACCCAGGCCATTCAAAACCACAAAAAAACATACTGTTTTATTCTGAGTTCAGCATTTGGACCGAGTCTGCATTTTTTTTATGCAGTGACTGATAGGACTCTTTTTATTTAAAGGAGGGTTTATATTTGATAAATCAAACCTATTTGACAACTGTGACTACCAACAAAATGGTTACAAAATCAATAATAAAATTGTAGATAAGCTTCGATATATGAACAATCAGATTAGAATTACACCATATTTGATACACAACCATTTTGTTGGTTGTTATGCTTGTCAAATTAAGTTTGTTGTCAGTAAAATCTATAAATTATTTGATAGGTTTTAGAATTGATCTTATATATAGGTTGAAATGACACTGATGTTATACTAACTGAACTCTTTATTATTTGTCTAGAAAAGAACATTAGTTGCATTTTTATGTTAAATTGTAGGATGTAAATTTGTGTAATGTCTTCATTTGAATTATGTGTTGTATTATGTTATTATTAAATTAAATTTTCACATGTTGTGTCGTAGTTAAAATTGCAAAAATAGTCACTATATGTTCATCACACTGTGATCAAATTTAACGTCTTTTTTCAAATTTTAAGTTTGTTCAAGGAAGAAAAAAAATCAAAACAAATGTCAAAAATATGCGAAATAATTATAAAAAATTGTATAATAAAGAAAGAATGTTGTAAAAAAAATTATTGTCCGAATTTAAATTGCTGGTTTGAATAAATAATGATGTAAATATTTTACATTATTTTGATCCCATACCGCACCATGTAGAGTATTAACAATATCCTTAATGGGTATACCCTACCCTACCCGCCTGTGTCCAAGCTCGGGTATGGGTCGGGGACTTGGGTACGCGGGTAAGGGCAAAAATCGAACCAGATCCGGTTTTTTTTATCAATATCCGACCATACTCTACCCAACTACCCGAGTATCCGTACCTGTATACCCGACCACTGTTCATGCCATTTCAAAATTCAAAATTTGTATTTTTTCCCCCAAAAAAATCAGAAAAAAAAACAGAAAAAACCAGAAAAAAACCAACAAAAAAACAAAAAAAAAACCAGAAAAAAACAGCAAAAAAAAAAAATACCTGTACCCATACTTGCCTTACCCGTCAAGGGTACATGGGTAAGAGTATAGAATGGGTAGGGTATGGTTTTTGAAAATTATATCCATATACCCTTGTATCCGAGTATATCCGTACCCGAGACGTACCCGTATCCGTCCCGGATATACCCGAGGTACCCGTACCCGTCCGAGTATAAATACACTAGCACCATGTCCCCTGCAGTGTCTCACTTTGTCATTATTTTCAAAATCTAATAATGATACACAAATAGACATGACACGTGACACATTACTATGTTATAATGTCTCATACCGTGTTTGATCACGGTGTAACTTTTTATATCCTATCGACTTGGTTTCCATGTGGAGCCTACATGACAGTGAAATACCACAAAAATTCCAGGGAATCCAAAGAATTTCGTTTTGGAATTTTGCCAATGGATTTTGTTTTATTTTATTTTTTTTCAAAATGTGGGGCTTAATTGATTTTTTTGTTCTTCTTGCACTTAGGTCTAGGCTCCATATTTCTTGATAAAGACAGTATGATATAAACAAAAACATACCAAATAAATAATTATTCATCAGTAAATACTCTTTACATGTTATTTTAAGCCGGGTTTATTTTTTCATTTGTCATCTTTTTATTAATTCACTATTCATATCTTGTAAATTTTATTCTGCTAAATATAAAATTAAGTGTATATAATCAGGGGCGGATTCAGTAAGAGCCAGAGATAGTTTCTCTGGATTTTAAATTTTTATGGAGACCTATAAATCTTCTTTGAAATTTTGTTTGTCTCGATTTTGAATTTTGATTTGTAATTAGAGTGAAATTATAATAAATTTTTTGAATTCTCATTGTAATTGGGATTAGAATTTAGAGCATTGAAAATTAGAAGTCATAATATTGAAAATTATAATTCAAAGCATTTTTTTTATCTAGTACCTATTTAGCTAATGAGTTTGAATCCAATTCGTTATTTTTTAGCTTCTTTGACAAAAATCCTCGATAACTGTTTTTCTCAAATTATATGCATATAATATACAATTTTTTTTATCAAGTACGATCCACATGTTTAAATTTGTACAAATTAACATTTCTACGCAACAATGCGATGCTTATTTTGTGATGACAAATTTAAAATGAAAATGTCTTAAACAATTTTTAGCAACACTCAACATTTTCAACCACATAATAACAAAAATAACTCCGAATCTCATATTCTTTTTTTTTTTTTTGTCTTGTTTACTATAAAATATCTCAGTATGACAAAATTATACGCGATACGCTACCAAAAAAGAATAATTGGAAACTATTAAATTAACAAATATTTAAAAAAAAAAAAGTTGAATTTTGTGCAATGATTTGGTCAAAAAAATCAGGTAACCCAACAGGAAAATTTATAAATAAATAAAATAATGGAGGAGTTTCTTGTATATCTTTCAAAAACATCAATATTACGTATTCCCCCCTCTAAACTTCATAATATCATATTTATCCTTCTAAACTTTAAAAACTTACAAATTTATATGTTTTATTATCTTTTCTATTAAAACTCATTTTAAATTTATAAAATACATATTTGACAATGGCTGACTTTTAGTCCAAAAGAAACTTGCTCCGTATAAATATCGTGGGAGCAATTTATGTAGATACTATGTAAAAACTTATATTTTATCAATATATTTGTTAACGGCAATTGCCGCTAACCATCAAAAAAAAAAAATACATATTTGACCATTTATTAAAAACGTAAAAAATATATAGCACATTAAGGAAAATTTCAGTCTTATAATTAGTCAGTTTTCGAGGGTAAATGATTCATTTCTCTACTTTTGACGCATACACAAGCGTATACTTATATGTCACTGTGTATACGTTAGAAGTAGTGAAATGAGCCATTTATGTCGGAAAATGGACCAATTATAAGATTGATATTTTTCTACTACATATTTTTTATGTTTTTAATAAAAAGTAAAATGTATATTATATAAAATTAAAATGGATTTTAATAAAAAAGATAATAAATGTTTAAATTTGTGAGTTCTTGAAATTTAGAACTGTAAATATGATATTATAAATTTTAGAGAACAAAATATGAATTTCTAAATTTGAAGGGGTACACATGAAAATTCTCCATAAAATAATAAACCAATGAGAGGAAATGATAAGGAACGGGAAAAGAGGTGAGAGAATGGACCCCTCGTGCTTGTCGCTTTCTCTTTTATTTTATTTTCTCTCTCTACATCGAGCCGAATCATTTATTTTATTTACGCTCTAACGGACCAATGGTGAGTTGCCACGTAGCAGTGTGAGGTTCCGTCAAGATTCAGAACACTGAAGCGCGGAGCAACTCCGGGAAGAATCTTTTTCCAATGAATTCTCATTTGAACCCGGTGCACCGATTCATGCAACATTTTTGTTACTTATTATATATTACAATTTATAGTTCAAGTAATTCATCTAATTAACAAAACAAATTCTTTTTCGAAGATAACTACTAAATCAGTGAAGAATTTTGTTGAGTGAAATTGAAATTTTCAAATAATCTAAAGAATATTTTTAATAGCTTTTTTTTTTTTTAACTCTGATGTATGATCAATCGACTAAGTAAATAGTGAGAGTAATTAATTTTTTTTTATAACTTTTGCTATCTATAATGTATGTATCTGAAGGCCTAACTTCTACTTTTTTTTTATATAAAAATCACAACTGCTCTAGGTTTACAAATTTATTTCATTTTCCAAATTTGTTGGAATAGAGAGGAAGAAATGATGAAGAATTAATGTCAAGAATATATTAACAACTGTGACTTTAACGTCAAAAGTTAGTCAAAAATTAAGAAGTACAATCTTATCTTTGTTTTGATTGTGACCCATTCGTCTCATGCGAATACAATTTATTACAATAATAAAAATCAAAATACAAATACAAAATCAATTAAAACTCGAATCTTTATTACCAAAACAAACAATACAAAAAATGCACATTTATGTCTAGTATCTCTTATTCAATCCAATTATTTTTGAAAATTATATAACTAATTAAAGATTAATTCTTAGTTAATATGAACTCATAATCTTTTTATGGGGAAGATAAAAATATACATCACCATCAACCAAATCACTGAAAAATACATCTTATAAAATTGATTCTAAATTATTAATTCAATTATTTGATTGTTTCATGAGAATTTGAATTCAAACAATTTGTGTATAAAATTGGAGAGGATGGTACACCATGTCTACGGAGATTCAAAGCTGGAGAGAAGACCTATCATCTAATCTAGTCGACCACTCAATCAATAACAATTAATTAAAAAAATATACTTTCTGATAATTTTTTAATGAAATATAAGTTCCTTCTGTACAAACTGCACTTGTCAGAATAGTGGACCAGGAATTAATTTATCAAACTTTTTAACTTCAAAAAGTAAAATAAAAAATGTTTATTGACGCAACGTGCAACCAGTGTTTTAAAAGTCGGCTGATTAGACCGAATATTCGTATTCGGTTGGAAATCGAGTAGAAAATGAATATTCAGTTCAATATTCGGTTTTGAATATTCAGTCAAATTTTTTCAAATAAAAAATTAGAATCTGAATAATTCAAATTCAAATTTGAAAAATAAATTCAGATACTTACAAGTGGAGAGATTATGAATGACTAGAAAATAAAACTGTGTTGAGCAAAGGCTTTTCAATATTCAAAACTGTGTTGAGCAGATACTTACATGGGACCGAATATTCATTTTTTTATAAAACCAATAGTTAAAAGCAAAGACTTTTGAATATTAAACTGTGTTTGAAGAAATTAGATACATTTTTTCTACGAAAGTAATATGAATTTTCATTTGAAAATCCGAATAAATAAATCCGAATATGCGGCCGCATACCGTATATACGGTATTCGGTGGCTTTCCGAATACCGAATAAGAACCGATTATTAAAACACTGCGTGCAATCATGAATATATTTCCAATTTTTTTTTAAATATAAAAACAAAATATGAGAAAGCATATAGATTATTATTTTTCTACCACATTAATCTCATAATATTTGAATAAAAAATAATAATATTTATTTATTTATTGAATGTTCCAAACGGACCGAATCAATTTTTTTTTTTTATTTTTTAAAAAATAATTCAGTTCCTTCCATGTGATATTTTATTTTTATATTTTTAAAAATATTTTATTTGTGAATATCTCTATTACTTGGTCACTTAAAAATATTTTTATATATCATTGTCAGAGCAATTTTATATAAAAGGGCTAGGTTCATTTTGTGGTTGCATGTGGTTGGTTCACCTCTTTCCATGTCATTCCCTTCTCAGTTTCTTATCCTTTCCAAACCTTCATATCATCTCCATTTCATTCATATTTATCCTCTCCATTTTCATCTCATGGATTGACATCAATATGACAGCATGTCTCCATTGTTAGGAGAAATGGATAGAAACAAGGGATATTTTTCTTTGCTTTAAAAGACTATTTAATTTTGTCAAACAAGGCACAATCATGTGGCAGCTCCATCTAACAAATTAATAAAATATCTCTACATGTCTCCATTTCTTTTATTGTCTACTAATTATATTATATTATATTAATAATATAATTATTTGCTAAATGTATATATTTATTTTAAACATGTTTGGTTCTAAATAAAACCTCTCTCAGAAAAATTAATTAAATTAGTCAAGTAATTAATCAAAATAGCAGAGCCTGCTCAATTTCCCATAATAGTGTTACCATTAATTCATACCAAGAATTTTTACCAATTTTGAATTGATTTGCTAAAAAGTTTAATTTTGTATTTTGGATGAGAATTGCTAAAGACTTGGTCCATAACACCTTCATAGAGGAAATTTGAAATTTCTTATAATCTATAACAAAATAAATATATAAATCTTAAACTTGTTCAAGTCTCGTTGAGAACATTTCAAATCAAATATATCATGTTTTACTTTACAATGAATATTATATAATTAGGAGGGACCAATAATCATAATATTTGTCATAAATAGAGTATATCAATTTGGATTGAAATGCAAAAGATTGTAAATAAATAATTCCATTGTCATGATCAATTAATATGATTTTGAGTTTATAGTTCTTTTGAAATTTATTAATATGATTTTGAACAAATACATTGTTCCATACATTTTGATGAAAAGTAACAAACTTGCATCAAATTACGTTAAATATTATGTTTTTAAAAATAGAATTTTAAAAATTGCAAATCATTTTTTAATACTACTCTTTAGAAATATTTGCCAATGATTCATTCAAAAAGAAAAAAAAAAGTATCTTTGTAATAAATATCTACCTGTTATCACATGTTTTTAAGGGTAAATAAATTAACAGAACATCTTTAACTTCATGCAGCGCACGAACTATAGAACCAAGACGACACTACATATGGTTAGTGCGCTGCATAAAGTCAAACCTGCTTTGTTAAAATATTTACTATGTTTCTAACAGTACGCGTCTACAACGTGTAGTTGTAGACCAAGCACAGCAACAAAAAACCAACTCAGCAAGATTTATTGGTCATCCAGTGAACCAAAGAGAGAGAAAATATTATCCTACCTTTCCTCCATTTTTCTATAAAAAGAAGCTCTCTTTCTCACTCCTTCAAACCAAACCCTCTCAAAAGTTTTCATCTTTTGATCTTCTTCTTCATAGATCCAAGAAAGAAAAATGGGTTCTTCCCCATGGCTAGTTATCTCTTTGCTTCTCTCTCTAACTGTAGCATCTCTCTCTGACATGTCTATTGTGAGCTATGGAGAGAGAAGTGAAGAAGAGATCCAGCGTTTGTACCAAGCATGGAAAGCACAGCATGGAAAGTTGAACAATGCTCTAGGTCAAGATGACAAAAGGTATATATATATAATTAGTTGTTAAATTCTTAGATCCTTTTAATTTTTTTTTGTGGGTTTTTTTGGTTAATAAGAAAACCTGAGAAAGAAAGATAGACCTTTTAATCTATTTCATATGTTATAAATATAAAAATATTCTGGTAAAAAGAATTATTTTTTGTAAATATATTTTAATAATGGAAAATAAATAGTGCTAACTTATTCTTTGCCACTTAGTATAGTAATTGTTCTAATGGCCTCTTTCATATTTTAAAAAGAAAATAGTGGTACCCCCTTTTTTTTTCTTTTGTAGAAAGAAGTACATGTGTTACTTTTCTCCATTTCTATTGATTTTTTTTTTTCATTTTTGAAGCTTATATGTAATAATTGATTTTTACAAATTGAAATTAGGTATGAGATATTCAAGGACAACTTGAAATATATCGACGAGCACAACGCAGCCGCTGATGCCGGTGTGCACTCGTTCCGTCTCGGGTTGAACCGGTTTGCTGATCTGACTAACGAAGAGTACCGGACAACATACCTTGGTACAAAGCCGGCAGGTACACGTCGTGGTAAGGTCGGTGACCGGTACAAGGTCCGTGAAGGCGAGTCTCTACCCGACTCCATTGACTGGAGAGAGAAAGGGGCTGTTGCTGAGGTCAAGGACCAAGGCAGCTGTGGTTAGTAAACAACTTTGTTTTTCATTTCTTTGAAATAATTTTCTCTAAAGTATTCTAGTCTCTCTTGATTTAAACTGAAATAAGGTAGAAATTATGAAAATTGATAAACAATAATGATCATAATTTCACCTTTTCTCAATTATTAGTAAGAATATCATCATTCATTAAACAATTGTACTGACATCCTTTGTAACAACCTTTTCATAGCAAACTAATCCTTTCATGAAATAATTGGTAGGTAGGAGATCATATAAAATCAATATCAATGTCATAATAACTTGACTCTTTTGCAAATTAATCATTTATTTTGAATCTAGTTACTGATTGATTTTATGTTACAGGGAGTTGCTGGGCTTTCTCAACAATTGCATCGGTTGAGGGAATAAACCAAATCGTAACGGGTGATCTGATTTCGCTATCAGAACAGGAGCTTGTTGATTGTGATACTTCCTACAATCAGGGATGCAATGGTGGTCTCATGGACTATGCTTACGAGTTCATTATTAAAAATGGTGGCATCGATACCGAAGAAGACTACCCCTACACGGGTTATGATAACCGTTGTGATGCCAACCGGGTACCTTTCATTTTTTGATATACATTTAGATTAATGGTGCTTGAATTGAGAACCCTAAATACATAGATGTAGAGATCACTATTCTTCAAAATGATCCATGAGAATGTTATTATTAATTCAAATATAGAATCAAGATTAACACTAGAATGTTAAAATAGTCAATCTGATCTGTTCAACATGATTTTCATGTATTTGTAGATTAAATTTCACATTTCACATTTTCTCCCCATCTAAAAATAGTACAAAAATTCTGAAAAATGCAAAAGTTGACCTACAAGTACATTTTCATATGATCTTCATATTGAACAGTTTACATCGATTGTTTAAACCTTAAAAATAAAGATATTGATCATTACTCTTTTAAGTTGTAATATCTTATCTTTGTTCTTTATGTTTGTTGTTAACAGAAAAATGCGAAGGTGGTTACAATCGATGACTATGAGGATGTCCCGATTAATTCCGAGGCTTCTTTACAAAAGGCCGTTGCGGGCCAACCCGTTGCAGTTGCCATTGAAGGTGGCGGTAGGGCATTCCAACTCTACTCTTCGGTGAGTCTCAATACTACAATTTTGTAATATAATTATCTTACAAATTTTACATCATTCCACCTAATAGCTTCTATTAGGATTTTAAAAAAAAAAAAAAATTGCATCATTCATCTCTTTCATGATGAACTTGATATTAGAAAATTATTATCCTTTTAGTGGCCAAAGAAGATTAGGTCCCTTTTCAGATATTTTAGGTTTATGAGATTCCATCTTTTTTAAAGAAAGAGGGGACCAGGACAAGTGGGGGGTGTGACACTATCAACATGGGCCCACAAAGAATAACTCAATTATTGATATGAAACAAATATAAAATATTTTTTAATTTAGATCCAAATAAAGTCATACCCGTCCTTGGGTCCCACCACAGTAGAAGTGTCTCCCATGATATTTCTTTCATTAATTATGACAGGTGTAGATAATTACTCAATAAAATATCATCATATCAAACAAATATATTATCTTCTTTCATTAATTATGACAGGTGTAGATAATTAGTCGAATCATCATATCATACAAATAAATTATCTTGTACCTTTTACTGATTGACCAGTAAATTTTACATTTTTAATCCTTTCAGGGTATATTTACTGGGTCTTGCGGCACGGCACTTGACCATGGTGTGACCGCAGTCGGATACGGTAGCGAGAATGGCAAGGACTACTGGATTGTGAAGAACTCATGGGGTTCATCGTGGGGTGAGTCAGGATACATCCGCATGGAGCGTAACATCAAGTCGGCCTCAGGCAAGTGTGGTATTGCCATGGAAGCATCCTACCCGATCAAGAACGGTGCCAACCCGCCTAACCCGGGCCCGTCTCCTCCTTCCCCGGTCACTCCACCAAGCGTTTGTGACAACTATTATTCTTGCCCCGAGAGCACCACTTGCTGCTGCATTTATCCGTACGGAGGGTACTGCTTTGCTTGGGGATGCTGCCCGTTGGAAGGTGCTACTTGCTGTGATGACCACTACAGTTGCTGCCCGCATGACTACCCGGTTTGCGACGTCGAAGACGGACTATGCCTTATGGTAAGTTTATATTATACTTTTTGAGTGAGGCTATGGTACTATATATGCATAACTTGGATTGGTCGGCACTACGAATCCATATCTTCAATTTTAAAGTCTAAATCGATCTGAACCATTCATCGTGATCTTCATATGAATATTTTTTGAACCAAATTTTACATTTTTTGTAGAATTTTTTTACTATAGTTTTAGATAGCTAGGTAGAGAAAATCATCATTTTTGAATGGTCTAGAATCTTTAAATCAGTGATTTTGAATCTATTTAAAAAAGAGTAAAAAGTTTCTAAAATATGTAAAATTTGCCATACATGCACATTTTGAAAGTACTTCGAAAGTGAAAACATGCCTCCATAGTATGAACCAAAGTTCTCTGTATATAGCACCGTAGCCTAACTCTTTATATTTCCTTTTAGCCATGGTATATACATTCTAATACAGGCCTGGTACCAGTATGTACATTTCATATGCTGGTATTGGTCAATTACAGAAGATGTTTCTGTAACACTTTTAGTTATTATGATAAACAGGGCAACAACAAGAACAGCCCGCTTCGCACGAAGGCGATGACACGCATGCCGGCAAAACCGTTCTGGGCTTTCCGTCTCGGTGGAAACAAGAAGGTGAGCAGTGCTTGATCAAGTATAGCAACGGCGTGATCAAGTCAAGTCGGGCAACTCAGTTCACGGTTTAATGCATATATACACCATTGATTTGTTGCAATTCTTTGGTGTATAGATTCAATTTTTAAAAAGCCATAGACTTTGGTCGCTTTGTTGTTATTTATTTATTCAGGAAGTTCCATGTACATATAACTAAATTTGCCCTGAATTTAGAGGGGAACACAATTTGGTAAAATTTGCTTTCAAGAAAGATTATATTTATATTAGTTCAGAATTTGCTTCTTCTATGCATCTCCATTTACACAAGTTGTGTTTGTTGTATCATTTGTGTTGATCCATATGTGGCTCTTGACATTAAAAAAATTTAATGGATTGGGGTAACAAAATATCTGAGTTTGTATTCCATCTGTCCAATTTAGGGCTGGTAATGAGTCGAGCTGAGTCTAGTTAGGGTTAGCTCGTGGCTACAAGCGAGCCACAAGCAAGTTAATGTCACAGTTTGAACTTAAAAATTGTCTTGTGGCTTGTTTTATTTTCGGACTGAATTAGAAATGAATGAGTTTTTTTCCGAGCGAGTCATGAGTTGTGTGCCTTTTTGCTATCCAGATGGCAATGAGCTAAGTTAGACGTAGTTCGTGGCTTGCTCGTTTCAAAATCAGTGAGCTATAAAACAAGCGAGCTGATGTCACATCTCGAACTAAAAAAATGGCTTGTGGCTCGTTTATTTTCGAACTGAATAAAAAACGAACAAGTCACATGAGTCGTGTGTCTTTTTGCCAACCGGATGACAACGAGCAAAGTTAAACATAATTCGTGGCTCGCTTGTTTCAAAATCAGAGAGCTATGAGCAAGCTAACATTAAGATTCGAGTTAAAAAAAATGGCTTGTGGTTCGCTCATTTTCGAACCGAGCTTGACTTGTTATGTTTTTAAATCGGAACGGGTTTGTCTCTGTATCATTATTGTGTAGCATTCAATATCAAATATAATGATCGATTTTCAAAATTTATATAGAGGAAAAATTTTGGTAGTAGTGACGAATTTTATAATTTTTTTTTTGTAATCTAAGCTGGATTCTGAATTTTTAATAATTTAGTAATGATTTTTTTTTAAAATTCTCACGTGTATATGAAGATGATTCATGTTGTAATCAGGATAGCTGCCTATTTGTTCCTAGATCCCACTAGATCAGACAAAATTGATCAAAATAAAATGATTGATTGTGAAAATGCAATAGCTACGTGTCCCAGCAAAACACGTGACTATATTAACTTTTAACAGAGAAGTTTTAACTTAATGCAGCGTATGAATCATATATATAGTGCTTTAGTTTATAATATATGCACTGCATGAAGTGAAAAGCACTCTGTACATAAATTTTACCCATGGCAGGAATACTGTACCCTACCATGTGATCTGCACCGTTTGCCGGATGGCACCACACCTCCGACTTGTGGTCTCCAACTACCAACACATTTTACTAATTTCTACCTACTATCTTATTCATCATCTGACGTGTCGAACAAGGCAACTTAAGATGAAATTTGTAGATTCGGCAACGGCACTTCAGTAAAAGGTCGTAGAAATGATGCGTGCCGTCAAGCATCCTATAAGATAACGAGAGACAACGCGCTTTCATCTCTGCTGATCTCCGCCGTTCGTACACCCATCCTGGTCCCTCCCCATTCCCTTTCAATGGAAAGCACCAATCCGAAACCGACAGGAACCCAAACTCCAGCTCAGTGAGGCATTTCATCGAACACATCATGGGCTCCTTTAATGTTCGTGCGGATTCTGATCGGACGGTCCGGATCTAAACGGAAATGTTATATTAAATTCCTCATTCATTCCCTCCATGGAAAGCAAGAATCCGTACCGGCACAAACTCATTGAGGCATTTCGTCGAACACATCATGGGCAGTCTCTCGTCACCAATTCCCCCTCTGAAACAAACCGCCATTACCTCCTCCGACCTCTGTTTGCTGTTTGAGACGCAGCGGAGGCACCTCAATGACTTCTTTGATCGACTTGACCTCTCCCAAGCGGCATTCTTTGCCAATACCTTGTTGAATGCGCCTGGTTCCGTGTTCTTCACTGGAATTGGGAAATCTGGAATTGTTGCCCAGAAATTGGCTCAGACGCTGGCTTCTATTGGCCTCTCTCGTGCTTCTTTCTTGTCTCCTGTTGATGCATTACATGGAGATATAGGTACATTGCAACAGAAATTTTGACCCACTTATAGCACCACCTTTTATTGCCTGGTGGTAATGATACAAGCTGGTACCAGTACATACCATTGTCTGACAAGACTGGTACTGTATGTACTGGTACAGTACCAGTACATACCATTGTCATGATGAAAATTGCATTTTTTTTAACTCATCGCTATTTAGTTCATAAAAGTTTGGGCTATAGTGTGATATTTGTAGGCCCAATTGGCCCTCATTTAACTTAAATTGTGCAAATTATACCAAACAGTCAAGATAAATCACCAACTGTCAAAATTATTTCTCTTTCTATCAGCATATGCTTAATGCTTTGTTTTAAGGTATAGATTTTGGATTTTGGATTCAAATTATACAGTGATACCCTTTTTAAATCCAGTATCCTTCTACACATTACTTAACTACCATAAAAAACTCGAATTTTTATCAGGTGCGATTTTTGAAGGCGATATTATAATCCTGATTTCAAAATCAGGCGCATCAGAAGAGCTTCTTGCGCTTGTTCCCTGTGCGAAAGCAAAAGGTGCCATTCTAATTTCTCTCACCTCAGTTGAAGGAAACCCTCTGTCAAAACTATGTGATATGAATGTGCACTTGCCGATTCAAGGCGAAATATGCCCTTTCAACCTTGCACCGGTCACGTCTGCTGCTGTGCAGATGGTTTTCGGTGACACAATTGTGGCCGCTGTCATGGCTGCACGCAAGGTCACACGGGATCAGTACGCAAAGAATCATCCTGCTGGAAAGATCGGCAAGAGTCTGATTTTTAAGGTAAAAGTGGTTGCAAGCATTGATTACTGTCAACGATTTGCAATAACAGACAATAATTGGATGTAAGATCTGGTACTAAATTTAGAATTTCAGATTTTTGATGGGTTCTCTATTATTTATTCATAGTGCAATCTGATTGATTACTCTCTATGCTGTGAACCATGTACAGAAACTTCTTAGTTTTTTATTTTCTCTTGACTTGAATTTTAAATATTCTTCCAAGTTCTATAGATTGGCCATTTTCATTTCCATTCATATAATATTTTCTTTTGTCTTTAATTGCATTATTTATGTGACTTTATTAAATTCTAAACATAAGTTTCTGGTGCTGCTGGTAAGAAACCAGCTTTGCTACTCAAGCAATTAAGTCTTTTGCCAGAACTGGTTAGTATAGAGAAAATTAATCTGGAATTCCTTCTGGGAATGTGCTGTTTCAATACAGCCATGACACCAGCCAAACCTGTTATGTTACCAGTATTGACTAAGCGGTACTGAAAATAAATCAATACATAAATTGTACAGGTGAAAGATGTGATGAAGAGGAAAGAAGAGTTACCAATATGTAAAGAGGGAGATATGATAATGGATCAATTATCAGAGCTCACTAGCAAAGGATGCGGCTGTTTACTTATCATAGATGACTCGTACCGGTTGATCGGTACATTTACAGATGGTGATTTAAGGCGTGCACTAAAGGCCTATGGGGCCGACATTTTCAACCTCACTGTAGGTCAGATGTGCAACCGGTATGCTTAGCTGCGTTCCCTTTAAATTTAAACTTAGGTTTTGTGTGGTAAATCATATTTAACTGTATTTTAGTAGAAAAACAAAATGTATATACTTACAAGTGAGGCTATGGTATTATGCATAGTGCAAATTGGTCCGTACGATGCATTAATATCTCCATTTCCGAAGTTCAAACAATCAATCTGAACCGTTCAATATGATCTCCATATGAAAATGTACTTGCACAACATATTTTATATTTTAAAAAAAATTTACTATTTTTTTAGATAGGTAAATATCACTAGACAATCTAAAGACCATTCAAAAATAGTGATTTTCTATCTATATAATAAAATAGTAAAAAAATTCTAAAAAATATAAAATGTAGCATGCAATTACATTTACATATGGAGATCATGTTGAACGGTTTAGATCGACAATTTGGACTTAGAAAACGAAAATATTGGTCCATAGTACGGAGCAATCTGTGCTATACATAGTACCATAGCCTCACTTTTTATTTACTATAAAATAGTCAGACCAATTATTTAATATTTTTTTAAAGTATGATTATTAATTGATGGAAACTGAATAAGTGTAGAAGACTCATGAGTCAGTAAATTCTTGGTCGTACTTTTTAAGTTTTAAAAAACCAACTGCTTTACAAAATTAAATATGATTATGACAAAGATAAGTGCTAATATTTTGCAATGCTCTTTCATTTTCAAGTTAGTTGTTTGTGCATTTATCCAAGCAATCATGAGAAAGAAAGAACAATACCAACTGATGTAGCAATAGTGGGTCATTAATGAATGTACCTTTACCAAATTCATGTTTCAAAGGTTATATAATTATATGTTAGCAGATAACTTCTTGAAAGTTGGTTGAGTGAAAGATTAAAACCGAAAAGAGAAATAAATGCACACATGTTCTAAGCTATGCAGCCTTAATTAACAATCTCCTTAGGTGAAAAGTTAGAGCAAGTAAAGAAAACAAGGGGAATTTCATGTATACCCCTCAAAAACCTCGAAATTACATATTCCCCCTCTAAAATTCATAATATCATGTCTTTGGAAACCAATCAGTTATAAGACAACCTATTTCTTACACAAACTACATATTTTTTTTTTAATGAAGGTAAAATGGCTACTTTATGAATTTAAAATGAGTTTTAATAGAAAAGTTAATAAATTGGGTAAATCTGTGTATTTTAGATTTAGAAGGGTAAATATGATATTACGAACTTTAGTGTGGGAAATGCATAATTTCGAGGTTTTTGAGGAGTATAGATAAAATCCTCCTAAAAATGAAAAAAAAAAAATTTGAATCAAAATAAACTTGTTATTGTTCAATCACAATACTATTGCAGTTTGTCTCTAATCCTTGATGAAATTCAAAAATGAGTTCCTTTCCACTTTATTTTTTTTCCTCTAAATTTTGTTTTCATTTATTGTACCTTGATAGGAACCCGAGAACAATAACAGCAGATGCAATGGCTGTGGAGGCGATGCAAAGGATGGAGTCTCCCCCTTCGCCGGTGCAGTTTCTTCCAGTGATCGACTATCAAAATGTTGTCATTGGCATTATCACTTTGCATGGTCTCGTCTCTTCTGGCTTGTGAAGTAAACCACACCCCCCCCCTTAATTCTTTGTAGGTTGATTGATTCTATTCATGTGTACTTTAGTTACTTTTTTGTATCATTTCTACGGTTTGTAAGTGAGATGAATGTTTCTTGTATTTTCATCATTGGCATTTCGGTTTCACCTTTGCTTGTTGTACATTAAAAGTCACTGTTGCCTTGTGTAGTATTTTCTTTATATTTGAAATCAAAATGTTCGGATAATAAAAACCTATGTTATATATGTTGTGTTCAAGTTTTCATTGTGTAAAACTTAATTACATCTCTATTTTATTTTTGGGAGTTGGGAATTGGGATGGAATTTGATTTGGTGAATAGATTGAATTAGATATAACTAACCCATCAAACATAAAGCAATGAATAGATTGGGACCAACGTCACTAAATTTTCAAATGATTGTGACAAATTATAACATATCGTTAACTGCATGTCTGGTGGTACCAATCATGGAAAATGATACATGTCTACTTGAGTTAGATATTCTCTTTGGTAGGGATGCTAATTATGTTTCAAGCCCCTCAGAAAAACAGAGAAAATAATACAGAACAGTTGTCACCTAAACCTGACCTGAACCGGTACCGACACCCCCCTAGAGATAGGTACCAGTTGTGATAGTCCGGTTCAGGAAGTGTAACTTTAGTTTGATGAGCTTCAGGACCGTCTGATCTGCTTTAATATTTGTGCATGATTGCATTTATTTTCGTGTGCACGGATCTTAAAAAGGACTAGACGGTCCTGGAGCCCGTCAGACCCAAAAGTAGGTCCAATGCTCATCGGATCAGACTGAGTAGAATGAGATCTGAGCTGTTAGTTTTAATATAGCATGAATCTCAAAACAGATCCTAAATTTATAGGTGTGGAAGTGATAATTTATGGAGATCCACATGATTTTATTTTAATTTTTTAACTTTTTGTGGTGGATAGGTTAGCAATATTCCAACCATACAGACATTCACCTATGCAAGGCAGGTAATATGTTACTTAAAATAATCCAAAGATACTGGTAAAATATAGCTATCACATGTATTTAATATAATTAAAGAACATGAAAGATGCTCCCAATAAAGAGAACCTTTTGTTTCAAGTTCAATCTATCCACCCCTCTAAGTCAATTCCTCTCATCACCATTTCTCTCCATCACTTTCTTAGCAACTTCTCAGATTAGAAATGTTCATAGGTTTGATTTGGTTCAAATAGAAATTAATAGGTAAATTAAGCTTTTATTCGTTCACAAAAACACAACGAACAGACTGAATTTAAATTATCAACTGACATAAATATTTTTTGTTAATTTTTTTATTCTTTTTTTTAAGATGGATTTCAAAATATTGTTTGGTTTGGTCTAACACGGTTTTACACCGAACCAAACAATAATTATGTTGTAATTTTTGATTTTTTTAAATGTTTTGTTTAGATGGATGACAGGTTTAAAAATTTCGGTCGATTCGATCTAACCGGTTTTAAAAGTTTTTAAACTGAATCAAACTATTAAACTAGTTTTAAAAATAAACCGAACCAATTTATTTAACCAGAAATCCGAACCATTTAAACCGAACTCTCAGTTCGATTTAAAACCGATTAAAATGGTCCCAATAAACACCCCAATCATCAACATAATTAATACTAAAAATATCTTAAAAGTACTTTTATTTTGGATTATTAATAGGAGCTACTAGACTACTATACAAGTCCAATACGCATCTCTAATTTAAGAGAGCATATGAAACAAACAGTTGTACAAAGTGTGGAAACCGGCCTAATTTCAACAAAAAAAATCTCATTTAATTTGATACTAAATGCCACTGCCAACTGTAAAATATATATATATATAATTCAACCAGACACACAGTACATTTCCACTGAAAATGTGGCCCCACCCATGTAAGATCCTGACTGCACAACCACCTACTTGCTCTTGGGTCCCACCAGCCATGTTATCTCCACGTTTATTTTCTCCACAAATAAGCGACAACACTTTTCATATAAGCCCTCATAATTAGTATTTTTTGTTTTTTGGGAGAAAATACAAGAAAATGTTCCTCATTTTCCAACCTTCTACTAAGAGAAAATCATGTATGTTATTAATATTTCATAGTGATACTCAAGAGAGCTTTCCTATATTTTGTACAGGGAAAGAGTGTTTCTAGATATTTTGTTTTTTTGGATAATATATGAAGTATTTTTTAAGTTCATGGAACAATGTATAAACCATATTTTTCAAAAGAACAAAAATAATAAACTAACAAAAAAAAAAAAACTAAACATTTTTACTTAGTAATAAGAGGATGCACATTGGTCTTGTCTCTTAATCGACCAATATTAGCACCGTCATCGGTTGTGTTGACACAAAATGCGTCGCGAGGCCCGCCACTCTGAATAATGAAGTGGCCGAGAGAATGTGTGCTACTCTCAGCCATGTAGTTTTCTTTGCAAAGGAACTCACGAGCACATGTTTGCTCTAATTCAAATTGATAGTCATGTATAACTACTTCTGTCTTACCACCGTCACGTCTCGATCTGTATTGTACAACATAATTGTTTTAATATAAATTCAAAAGTATACAATGCAGGTATGAAATAATTGATATTTGAAGGACCATAATGCAAACTTCGTTTTTTTTTTTCTTCACTTTGATGCTTTCATCATTGTGAACAAAATAAGATATATTCATACAGCAATTCTGTTATCTCAAAACCCATAAAATGCAATTGTAAGATATATATATATATATATATATACTAGACATGCGTCGGCATCTGAATTTGGTCAATGAACTCAATTTAGCTATAATTAATGAAACAAAATAATGTGAATTGCATAACATGTGCATTTTCAAAATAATGAAACAAAAGGCAGCACTTTGTCAATAAAAAACCTAACTAATCATCAATGTGCTAGCCACTACACACCAACTAGTAGATGTTCAATAATTGCACATTCTTTCTTTTAATTATGTTCAACCCACTGGTTGAAACCTAATTCTACACACGCTATCTACTAAATAATCAATGATTAATTTGTTTGAATAAATTGATACAAACCTTGCCATGACAGCAGATGAGAAGATGGATGCGGTACGGCCCGGCGATGTTTGCAACCAGCCGCTGGGACCGTCGATCAAAATTATGTCCCAATCGACATCATACAAATGATTCGGTAGATCATTTACTGCTAACCGGCATTCAGAGAAGAGGAGATGCTGAATCGGTCGACAATCGGTTGCTCGTGTTGCACGTGCAGTAGAAAGCAGATCCTACAAACACCAAAACGATCTCTAATCAGAAACAAAATTTCTATAACAGCATTTTAATTATTTTGATTTCAATACCAGTATATCAAATTACCTGGAGGTCCCGGACATGGGTTGTATATGTCACGTCATACGCCTCCATACCCGGATGCCGGGGCTCAAGATACGCGATATAGTATTGATTCTCGTCTAAAAACACCGTTCGGCCGCCTGAATTCAAGGCGATCCATAGTGGTGTCTCGGTTGATACACCGAAAACCAACAAATTGCACGGGCCACGTCTACGTAGAATGTTTGCCACGGCTCTGATATCGGTCTCTGGCATGCGCACCGTGGAATTTGTGTTGGATGCATAATGAATGAGCGCTGCGATCACCGGTTCCGATAGAGGAGATGATTGTTGGGAAGTGGTGATTGTGTTTGTTGCGGTGGTGGTGGCGAAGATGTCGGTGGATTGAGATGAATTGTAGGGAGGGGAATTAGTGGTGGCTGTGGAGTAGAGGAAGGTGAATAGAGAAGCAAAGGTGAAACAAGTTATAAAGAGCAAGATAAGGAGGCGGTGATGCGAAGCGAGGTACGAGAAGATGCCGTTTGACGAACCGGAAGACGGTTTATGGAATGGATGAAAGAGGATCAATTTTGGGGTGATGTTTGGATTTTTCATGCTTTGTTAGAGAAGAGAAGAGAATTGTGAGATTGGTGAGAGAGAGAGGGGGGGTATATGATTGTTGGGTAGTATGAAATGTTGAAGTGGTTCTTTGTTTCTAATATCTCTTTCAAAGGAGAGAAGAAGAGGTGTGAGAAAGGAAAGGGGAGTTGAGACTTAGAGAGGGATAGACAAACCAAGGGGGGTGAAGGCTGGGTCTACGAATCTATCAAATCATCATCGTTGCAGATTGTCTGTGATGCTTGTAGTGTGGCTACATGTGTGTTCACAGTTTTTTGAGATAAATACATGGATCTAATCTTCCAAATTGTAATGACTTTCGAATCCACAACTTTTCATATAGAGAATGTTGTTGTTGTTTTTTTTTAAAAGATAAAAGATTTTTCTCTTGAAAAAGAAAATATATAAAAGATTTTGTGTATTCTAGAGGGAGGTCTTCTAGGACATGTGCGGCAATTTTTTTTATTTTTTTATGAATATATTTATAGGTTTCAATGAGAATTTTTCAATATGAGAATCAGAATATCAATTTGTTAATTGTGAAGTTAGAAAAAAATTGAGAATGAAAATATCAACTATTATGGTGAAAATTGTTCAGGGATGGATTTTTTTTTTCTATTTACAATTTTTTTTTCGAAGATGTTATACTAACATTAAGCTTTATTAAGTGTATTGAAACCAAACACTCAATTAAATAAATATAATAATAAATGTTAGATTTAAAAAAAAAAGAGTGTGATAAATAGTGTGATAAATAAGTAGATTGACTATACTACAAAGTGATAAATAAATTTATTTATCTAATAGTATACACCATAAAATATTAACTAAAATATGTAAAGTACATAAAATACAAAAACAATAGTGCCAGTAACATCAAAGCTTACCACCAAAAAATTAATCACAACCAGAAAATACATATAATAAAATTGAAAATCAAAGCTCAGCATAATACATATCTGTATAAGAATAATTCGGTGGAATAAAAAGTTCCTGATTCGGATATAATTTAAAAATAATTTAGAATTATACATTGAGTATGGATCAGAAATTTTAGTCCCACAAAAGAGGAAAATAAATATTAAAAAAAGTTTATAAAATTCGTGAATAATTCACGAATAATTCAAAAAAAGTTTGAAAAATAAATAATACGCTAATTGATTAGCTAATAACTCAAATCCAAATTATTCCAAATAATCTTGTTAATGTGTTGAAAAGACCTTTAGTTTGTATCTAGTGACAACATATGAGAGATAGAAGTCACACATTACAGGAAAAAAAGAGACACAAAGGATCAGGAAAAATAAAATAGGCCTAACCAATTTGTTGGTTTTGCATTTATTGACTACACGGACATGCTGTTACCTAGTTCTCCATTTCATTAAACACTGTAACTATCCATTTTTTAATCAGGTACTAATATGGTGGGTCACTGGCCGTACATTTGGAATTAAATGGAGAAGAAAAATGGATACAAAGTCAAGCACGAGTGCGACCTGTTCCAACTCGGATTGAGTCTTCCCCTGTATTTTGGATTTTTTAGGCGGTTTGGTCGACTCATTTCCTAATTCCTCTCCATTTCTGTTAACTTTTTTTTTTTAAATATTAATGTAACATCTAAGTCATTTTCCTTAAAATATCTTTCTTATCTTAGGCCAATTTCTTTTTAAAAGGAAAAAAAATAGTGTAAATTTTGCAATAATTAAATGATGAGTAAAGCTAGGATGTGACATGTTCACTAGGAAAGTTTGGTGAGCATAACTCCAAAAGTATATCGGATCAACGTTAAATGTCGAATCTAAACTATTGAAATCTATATACTTTATTAGTGATGGATATACATGCAAAATTTTGAAAGTTTCGAGTTTATTTATTACTCAGTCAAGTTATCAAAGAAATAATAAAAATTAAATATATAAAATAATTTATAATAAAATGTTCATTTCTTTGACCACTTAATTGTGTAGCAAATAAACTCGAAACTTTTAAAATTTTGCATGTATATGCATCACTTATGAAGTACATGGATTTCAACGATTTGAATTCGACATTTGATGTCGATCCGATATATTTTTAGAGTTATGCTGATCAAACTTTTTTAATAAGCATGTCACATCCTAGCTTTACTCTTAAATGATTATAAATCTTTATTTTAGATGCGGTTTTTTAGGCGGTTTGGTTGACTTAACTCATCTCCATTTCTGTTAATTTTATTTAAATATTAATGTAACATCTAAGTCATTTTCCTTAAAATATTTTTCTTATGATAGGCCAACTTTTCTGAGAAGGGAAAAAATATTGTAAATTTTGCATTGTTTAAATGTATTATAAATCTTTTGGATTTGATTTTTTAGGCGGTTTGGTTGATTTATTTCATCTCCATTTCGGTTAAAGTTTTTTAAAATATTAATGTAACATCTAACTCATTTTCCTTGACATATTTTTTCTTACTTTAGACCAACTTTTATTTTAAAAGGCAAAACTATTGTAAATTTTGCAATACTTAAATGTGTTATAAACTTTTATTTTAGATGTGGTTTAGATAAAATAAGTATGAAACATTAGAATAAAATTGTATATTATGCAATAGTTATTTGTGAATTTTGTAATAATTAAATGTTTATTGAGGGTTGAGGTTTTTGTCGAAATGGCTTTGGACAAAGTTTTATTCAAAATAGAGTATATGCAGACGATTTGGATTTACGGAATCATTTAAATTTATAAGTTTGAAATTTGTTCGCACAAATCTCAATGTAGATCAGATGGTCTAACTCCTTTACTTTTGGTCATTTTTCTAATAAGAAAAAATCAAGTGTGAATTTTGAAATATCTAAGTGTATATTATTATAATCAAATATGTATTTTTAGATGTTATTTAGACAATGAGTATGATAATTTAACATAAGAATTGTGCATTTTATTGCAACAATCAAATGTGTATTTGAGTGGTTTTAAAAATAAGTATGAAATTTTAAATAATTGTTGACAATTGTGATGTGTTTTGACAGGATCGAAAAATAAGTCCTGAAAATTCACATTAATTGTTAAAAGAAATCAAATTATGTTTTGACATAATTAAAATGTGTGACAATTATCAATAATTATTTCAAAGTTTATTTTGCAATAGTAAAGTATGCATTTAAAATGTTGAAAAAAGTTACAATTTTTTTTTTTGAGTAAGTTTGTGAAAATATTTATTGAGTCCATAAAATATTTTTAAATGTGTAATGATATTTTCAAGTGATCTTTCATCTAAATTTAAAATGTGTGACTTTTCATACATAGTGAATTTTCTTTAGCTATGCACCAAAATCTAATTTAAAAAATATATATTTTTAAATGTGAATCTATGATGTTTACCGACAGTTTCTATCAATCCTGTTAGTTAGATGGAAATCCAACTAATTAATTTAAAATAGTACAATAAAATAATAAGACCGTTGGATTTGAAATGTTTATTTGGTGTAACACTTGAGAGCAGTGGGACCCACAAATTGAAAAAGCCTTAATTCAAGCAGAGAATCTCCTTTTCACTAACTAAAATTCAGAAAGCAAACAAAAATATTTGTTAGGAAGAAGAAAAAAGCTTTGCTAACACGCTATTTCCATCACAAGAAATGTAAAAACAAAGAAAAGAAAAAAGAAAGAAAGCAAGCAAAATATTTGATTAGGAAGAACTTTATAGTGAGATGATAAATTTCATTTATACCCCTTAAAATATTTGAAATTATGTATTTCCTCCTCAAAAGTTCATAATATCATATTTATCCTTCTAAATTTCCAAAAACTCACAAAATATATCCATGTTATTGTCATTTTTATTAAAACTCACTTTTAAAATCATAAAATATTCATTTTATCTTTTATTGAGAAAATAAAAAATATACATGTTTTAGAAAAATATCATTTTTCTAATTGGACAGTTTTTCTTAGAGCAAATGGGTAATTTCTCCGCGTATATATGTTTTAGGAAAATATAATTTTTCTAATTGGATAGTTTTTTAGGACAAATGGATAATTTCTCTACTTCTGATACGTATAATGACATCTAGGTATATACTTGTGTAAGTGTCAGAAGTAGAGAAATAACTTATTGTCTCTCAATAACTATCCAATTAGAAGACTGATATTTTTAAATTAGAAGACTAATTTATAAAATATTGTTCTTGGGTTCATATTATACCAGTTTTATTAAGTGTATCAATATAGATATAATTCTTTTTGCGGATGACAGTTATGATTTTTTTTTAATTAAAAATATAAATTAAATTATGGTTATAGAGTAAAATTATTCAATAAGAGAAAACAATATACGGAAAAAATATATAATATAATTGGCTCATGATCGATTCAAAACAAGATATTTTTTTTATAAATATTTAAATAAGAGTAGGGTTAAAATGCACCATTGGTTTTGTGCCCCAACCATACTCCATGTCTATATCTCCGTTTACAAAGTTCAAATAGTCGATCCGAACCGTTTATCTTGTTCTACATATTAAAATGTGCTTAGAGACCATATTATATATTTTTTAGAATTTTTTTACTATTTTTTTAGATAGGTACAAAATCACTACATCTGGACCATCCAAAAACTGTGATTTTGTACCTATCTAAAAAAATAGTAAAAAAATTCTAAAAAATATAAAATTTGGTCTCTAAGTACATTTTAATATGTAGAACAAGATAAACGGTTCGGATCGACTGTTTGAACTTTGTAAACGGAGATATAGATATGGGGTATAGTTGGGGTACAAAACCAATGGTGCATTTTAACCCTACTCTTTAAATAAATAAAAACCTAATTTTTTTGTCTAAATAAAATTAGGTCATAGTCAGATGATCTCAAACTCTCAATCCTCCACAAATCATGAGTTGCATAATACAACCTGAGCTCACCAAATCATGTCTAAATTAAAATATATTTTTTTTTTATCTTTGTGTTTCCCCATTTGCAAATAAAAAGACAAATGGAATAAAATTTGTGCGGTACGGAATGCGCCAAAAGACGTGCAATATCAACATGAGATGGTGCGGCTTTTTGTATGGTGGGTCATTGGTGTAGTCAAAAGAACAACAAATTTTATTGCTTTCAAATATAAAGTGATATTTTTTGAAATTTATTTATTCAGAACAATATTTTTTTGTTTTGTTGTAAAATTTATTATTCTTAACAATATTATGCTTTCAACTATAAAGTAGTATCCTTGAAATTTATTTATTCCTAACAATATTTTTATTTACTTGCAATTTTTATAAATATTGAAATACTTTTATTTTATTGTAAAATTCGAAACAATGTTTATGTTTTGTTGTGATATCCTTGAAATTTATTTATTTCATTTTGTCGTCAACCAACAAAAAAAAGGCAAAAAAAAAAAAAAAATACAAAGGGGTTTAAAATTTATGAGAAAAAGTGGTTGTTTCAAATATGTCACCAACTATGACATAGAGAAAATCAAACTTATGAAAAGTGTAACATGGAACAAATTTGCTTAAAATAGAACGTGGAGTGTTGATTGGGGATGATGGCAACATGCTATCAGTCAAAATAAAATAAATAAAAAGCTTAAAATTGAAGACATGCACCTAAAAAAGTAAAAACTAATTTGATCTCAAATGCAACAATCAAGGGGAGAAAAGCACTTTAAAATTGAACACACTCATTATATATACACCCACAACTTTTGCTAATTGATCCTTCCAATTTTCTCCTTTTTTCTTTTATTGTGGTCCTTTGTTTCTTTTGATTGAAATATCATCTTTAATTAATTCCTTTTAGTTTCTTGTTGAAGGGTTGCATGATTGATATGAGAGATCTCTTGTGATGTTTATTGGTTCGGTTTGGTTAAAATTCATATAAAATAGACAAATTAAAATTTTATTTGGTTTTTAAAAATATAATTGAATTGTATCAATCAAATAAAAACCGAACCAAATAAATTAAACTAAATTTTAGTTTGTTCGGTTGAACCGAAATAAAAAGATTAATCATCAAAATAAATATTTTTATCCGATGAATTTAATAATTTTGTTTGATTTGATCTATCTTGTTTTAAATCGAACAAATCAATATACATTATATTGTAATTTTTTATTCTTTTTAAATATTTGGTTTGGACAGAGGGCGGTTTTAAAATTTCGACCGGTTAAGTTTAACCGGTTTAAAATTTCTAAATCGAACCTAACAATTAAACCAGTTCTTAAAAATAAACCGAGCCGATTCATTTAACCAGAAAGATGAACCGTTTAATCCAAACTTTCTTGGTTCAATTTAAAACCGATTAAATCGAACCCGTTGAACACATATGACGAAGATCTACCAAAGCGTGTCAGACAAGAGTCTAATGTTATATATTTTTTTTACTTTCTTTCTTTCTTCCTAAATTGCAAATGCACCATAATTTCTAGTTATAACATAATTATCTAGTTATAACATAGTTATAACATGTATAACATGTACATATAACATGACAAGCACGTGTTCGGAATAATATTTTTTGGATCCGTTTCGGTGATTATTTTTATTTAGAATGATTTTGGTTTATTTTTCTTCTTTTCTTCCGACTTGATTTTTTTTTTTTCTCACGGTGCAAGCAAATAATGAGCTTAGTTAATTATTTAAGGCTAATGTAATTATGATACCACCTATGAGATAATAAAATAATTAGATGATAAAGTACTTATAGGTTCAATTTTGTATCATGTTTGGGTGATTCAGAATAGCGCTATTTCTAGGTTAGCACTAACCCGGATTCATTATTCTGTATTTGGAAATGTTTTCAAATACAATTTCTATCTTGAATTAGTGGCTATTCCAACAAAATGTTGGATCAACGTTGGATTAATTAGCGGCCCTGAGCTAGTTAGCTGCTAATTAACACGGCTATTCCGTCTTTTTTTTATTTTTATTTTTTATAAGATCTTCTTTAATGACACAATGAAAATTGGTGCCAATTATTGTATTTATTTAAAGAAAGAGATTTAAAATTTCATTTCCTCACTAATGGGAAAACAATTATAATGTCCCTTAATTGCTTATATTACGTAAATAACAATGTCATATTACATCATTTTTTAAAATTTGATAATTAGACTTTTTCATTGCAATTTATTATTTGTTGGATGCTTTTCAATTTTCATCTATGATAGAAAATTAATTCTTATTTGTGTAAGGAAATTATTTTCTTATATCTTTGTTAATAGTTTATTTTATTAGAAAATATAATAATCTCATAAATATTAATTTTAAAATAATAATCATCCAAACATTAATGTACAATGATTAAATATTTTAAGTATAACATATTCTAAATGAGAATTTAATATATTATGAATTTAGTAGTTTGGTACCTTGAAATTAAAGACACAATTATTAAACCCAATTTGATGTAATTAATTCTCAATTTTAAGTGGTGAAATACCCACCTACCTAATTAATAAACAAAAAGAAAAAACAGTTTCTTCATCAATTATGTCAAAGTCATCAAAAAGTGGTACCTGACTTAAACAATTCAAGAGCATATTTGATCCTCTCCAACTAATTATTATAATTTAATTGAGAGCCTCAAAAACAAATGACAAATTCAAATACAGTAAAGAAAAAAAAAGTGGAAATTAAGATGTTGAACTTGAGTTTTTTTTTTGTTTAAGTAAAAATGACATTAATTATACTTGATTTGTTCAGGATTTTTTTTTCAATCTGACAACTTGTGGTCCATTTGTTTGGAGGAGAAAAATTGCTAGATATTTTTTTTCTTAAGATCTGATCGATGGCGATTGTTTAACTGATAATTATTTTGTTCAACAAATTTTATTTTATTATTATGAAATCTTTTTACCTTATTATTAATTATTTGATTGATTGTCTCATATTTGATTTTTTTTTTATCTAATTTAGTTAACTAAATAAATTAAGATTAAAGATTTGACGAAGACATAGTGACGCCTTAATATTTTTTTTTTATTAGAGTTGCTTTTTGGAGTTCGCATGGGAAATATAATTAATCTGATAGAAAAAACTGAATTAGTACTAATTGATTATAACATTTTCTTGATATTTAAGTTCAATAAAAGGAGATAAAAAATTATTAGATCATGAAATCAAATTCAATGTAACATATACTTGTCTTACTTGTAAATACAAGATGAATATTTAAAAAAAAATACATGTTTAACTTGATGTAAACTTTTAAACAAAAGATGTATACATTTTAAAAAAATTAGCATGTTATAATGAGATTTTTTTATGAATAATTAAAGTTACAAAGATTAATATAATAGAACTGAATAATTATACAAGTCATGATTTTATCATACCTAGTTTCTATGGTGTATTGATTTATCATTATTTATCAAAATTAATGATTTTAATTGTTAAAGAAAGTATGCCAAATAGCGGTGTAAACATAGCGAATTCGGAGCGGATAATGCTAATACTGAATTCATATCCATCATTCAATGAGCAAATACGAATATGGATAACGGATGTTACAATTTAAAATTAAATCTGCTTTAAATGGATACGGATATGGAGCTGATAATCCACAAATATAAATTCAAATACGAATATGAAACGTATAATTATCAGATAATCGAGTCATATGAATAATCCACTCAATAAATTCACTTATACAATATAATAGAAGTATTAAAATGAACACAAACTTTTTTTTTTAGCAATGCAAAAAAGAAAAAAAAATGCAAGACAAAGAGAAGCAAGATTGATCCGGAGCCCGGAGTCAACTTAGTCCCACAAGGAGATTAAAATCTTAACATGAGGCCTTTAAAGGGTATTATTATGATAATGGATTCTTTTTGTTCTGGATTCGCTTCGTTTTATTGTTTTTCTTGTTGACATTTTTGACCAAAAAGGATAAAAAATTTTAGCCGTTTGTTTGACACTGTATGCGTATGTTAATAAAAATTGAAAAACAAAGAAAAATGGGGAGAAAAATGCTGAGAAATCTGAATTTTCAATTAGTTTGATAGATAGATTGATTTTCAATTAGTCTGAATTTTCACTGTGGGCTTTCATTATGGGCCTTAGGCCCATATTTTTTAAGTGTCATCGCCATCACTGGATTTACATCTTTTCTAACAATAAATTAGGTTTTGGTTTAGAAGAATTTTGGACAAATTTTATTTGAAGTCAGATCTAAACCGTCTGATTTGAGTTAAGATTTGTACAAACAGATTTAAAAACCGTGCGAATTTTAGGTAAACTTAACTTAACCAGATTTTAAGAAAAAAAAATTGTATACACCAACGGCTATGTCCATATGCATACTGTACCTACAAGAGCTAGCAAAGGAAAATTTAATCTTTTATATATATCTTATCTATTTTATGTCTCAGTACAGCCTGATCAACTAATAATGTCCCTCATCGATCATCTGATACGCCAGATTTACGCAAAGCGAAATCTTCTGATTCAACTCCTTGTTCCTTCGCTTCAACAGAGACGACAACCTCCGGGTCGCGAACTCGTTATCACATGCGTCGGGTATTTTCCACACGTCACTAGCGGCCTGATACGCCTCCTCAAATGATGACACCTTTATATTTTGAGAAAGCAGTCATTTTGTACTCAGCTAAGCTATGTTTTGCCAATATATTGCAGAGCGGAGTAGGCCTGATGACTTACATCAGAGATGGACTCCAACGCTGTCTGATTCGCTTTAAGATCCGTGTGTCTTGCTTTAATATGAGTGCATACGGATCATAAAGCAAATCGGACGGGCATGAAGCCCATCAAACCCAATAGTAAGTCTGATGCTCATCAAACCTACTCTGCTCTAGATATACAGAACTGTTGGGTTTTAGATATTATTACTTGTTAGGCAGCAAAACTGAAAAAAAAAATGATACCTTTAACATGGCCTTCACACTCTGCAAATCGATAACCAACATCAGATACAACTGTTCGCATTGCGCGAGCGGTTCCCCCTGAGGTGAACCCGAGTATTGCCCTGCCATGTATCCTGCATTCCTGTTTGCCGAAGTGGCCGCAGCAATCGTTGCGTCAACCGCTACTATTGCGAGGTCTTTTCGGGTGTGGGATAGGACGCCGCGTGGGTCCGCGAGGAGGATCGATTCACATGTGTCGGGAGATGGTGTCTCCTTGCATACGGTATGGATGAGTTGCTCGTCGGCTGAGGTGTTTCGGACAGACTCGAAGAGGAGGAGCAAGATGACAAGGCGTGCCAGGTGGGTTGTGTTTATCATGGTAGGGCTAGATGGGGATAGGGTACTGTGTTGCATTTGTATTTGCATGCATGCTATAAATTGTTGGTTAAT
The DNA here is from genome assembly GCA_033356055.1 of Carex pumila. Taxonomy (NCBI): domain Eukaryota; kingdom Viridiplantae; phylum Streptophyta; class Magnoliopsida; order Poales; family Cyperaceae; genus Carex; species Carex pumila. Next base: position 192,473 of record JARJHM010000426.1, read on the forward strand.
TTTAGAGAATTTAGAACAATGAATTGCATGTTTTTGTTGGGAGTGTATATATATAAAAAGAAGGTGCTCAAATTGTGTCATGTAAAATAGGTTCTATTTGGGTGAGCGACTTAAATTTATTGTAAGATCATACTTATGTTGTGATATCATGACCTAGCTAGCAAGCAGCAACCGCACCAATTCAATTCACAGTTTCTCTATTTTATTTCTTTTTAAATAAATTGGTCATTTGACTACAGGATTAGAAATGAAAGTCTGCTGTGATTCTTCAGGAATCACAGGACCCTGCTATTCCAAATCCATCCCTTCGTTTATTTCGAGATTCATGCACAGAAAACTACTGATTTTGAGATTTGTACATTTCATGAAGTAAAGAGTTGGATTTGGAATAGTAGGGTCCTGTGATTCTTGAAGAATCACAGCAAAATTATTTTCCAGGATTAGTTCCCTTTTGAGGAATAAAAATTGTACCGTTACCAGTAAATCTTCGGCTGGTACAGAAGTTCACTGTCTATGATGCTCCACAGGGACCCTAATTTTGTACCAGAATACTCAAGTAACTTTATAAAGGTATAATAAAAGTTTATTGTAATATATAAAAACACTGAAATAAGCTTGTCAGAAAATGGTACTAGGGTTTGGCTCAGATAATAAATTGTTGATAAAGGGAAATATTGTTGATAACTAGGTCACGGTGGAGCATCCCTTAGATATGGCACATACATGAGAAAATCTCAGCAAAACAATTTTTAAACGGGTTCAAATACACAAGAGGTTTTTGAAATCCAGACCAAATTAAAATAAATGGTTTGAATCAGTGGCGAAGCTTGAATAGGTGAACATATATAGTTGTAAAAGAAAAATTTCAACATAACAAATATTACAACATCAATCAAAATAATATAATTGAACATCAAAGAGGTTTCAACTAAATCAAAAGTTTATAACAAATATTCTTTTGCATGTCAAAAGACGAGATATATTAATGCTACCTAGGTAAGCATTACTCTATAGGTCTTCATATTTTGATATCATCGCATAATCGTTCATCTCATAAAAAAAAACCTTTCTCAATATAAGTAACCAAACATTCATTCAAGAATTGATCTTCCATTGAATTCCTTGGTTTTTCACATAATTCATTGCCGAAAATACCCTTTCAAATTTAAGTCCCATCTTCTAATATTTGTCCATTCTCTATTGACAAATTTAAAGAAAGAAAACCATAAATCAAATCACTTTATACATTACAAATAAAAATCACAAATTGGTACATATTGTAGATGCTAAGCAAACAATTTCAGCAATCAAAAGAGTTGTGACAACAATTCAAGAAGTTCAGATTTTTACTACATCTTAATTGTGGGTGTTGATATGATATTTAGCTGCTTACCATTTTATTATTCAACGTTCTAGAACTTTTGGTTTATTTATTTTAGCCACAATCAGCTTCAGATACTGAGAAAATGAATTCTGATAAAGAAGCTGAAAATCAGAAACATATAGCCATGACATGACAGAAGCAATGGGCGCAGGTACATGGTTTAATATTTGGTCTTATTACTATTATTATTAAATCAGGGTTGGCTGTAAACATTGAGGCATTGTTTGCAAATAACACATAATACTACCATATTTGCCCTAAGATACAAAGATGTTTTAGAAACTTGCAAATAACAGGTGACCATTGAATCACTATACTGTAATATAAACATAATTCTTCTAATTCCAGTAACTCTTTGTTTCTTTGCAAGTGACCCCATAAAAATGGCATGATCCAAAAATCATAATATCATAAATTACTAAATACCTCCGTGCAACTTGCAAGAACACATCTATTAGTGGTTTGTTTTTTTGTTTTTTGATAGTTAATTTGAAATGTTTTTGATATATTTATGAATTCTTTCTTTGCTGGTACATTTTAAACAATTCAGAACCTATCAAAATGCTCTTAAAGCCTTAATTAATTGGGTTTAAAAACTGATTAGTTCCATATTTTGTTGCAATTTAAGAACATAAGAAATTCGGTACTAAAATTAGGTATAAGAATTACATGTGGGCAGTAGGTGGTTAGGCGTCTTCTCCTCTGCAGGCACAAGCGAGGTTAACAGGCGGATCTGGTTCCTTTTCTCCTTCACGCACAGGTGGCAATGGCGATCGAAGTTCTCTTCTTCTTTTTTTGCTCACAGAATTGCGTACAGGGTCTCCTCTGTGATGAGGTGGAGTTTTTGTTTTTATTTTTATTTTTTTGATTGATCTCTGGGCTCTGGGATGGAAATAACAAAAGTTCTGGTCAGTGGTAGGCAAGCCCAAAAAATAACCTGATCCCAAAAAAAAAAAATTCAGAGGATTCAAGAATATATTTGGTTGTCTTGCGTGACCAAATTGATAATATATTTGGTTTAACAGAAAACTATGATTTGAATTTAAATTTCAATTGTTATGAATATACCTGTCCAAAATCTATCTGACAGGGATGTGGATTTATGTTACTTGGAGCATGCAGTCTATCTTGCCCATTGACCTCCAGCCTGTTCCTGACTGTCAATTTGATGCACCTAGAGCATGTAAAATGTAACAATAAAAAAATTAATTGTTACAGTACTAATAAAAAATTTTACTTCTATTTAATTTAATATTAATTTAAAAGCTTACCATGCACGGGAATAGCATTGAAGAAAAGAAACAAGTGGTAAATCTTTGACCAATATTCCTTGTTACCGGTGAATCTCCATCTCATATAGCATTAATCGAGGATCCTAGCAAATAGCAAATCTACAAGGTAGAGAATAAATTTATATGAACAAACTAACAGTGTATTGTATATTTAACTTATTGTCGCAAATAAATATCTACAGAAAAGAAATACAGAAAATAAACACTTCAAGATAAATTACCAGAGTGAAGTCAATTAATTGTTACTCCATCGATCTAAGATTTTCTCCAAAAAGATCAAAACTCAAGTTTCTGTTAAGGAAAACATATCAGCAAACTAACAAATGAATGGGAAGAATATGATTTTTTCTAGAACAATTATATTAATGACAAAACGTACCAATGTTACCAATGCTTCAGTAGCTGCAGTTGATGGGATCACTAACTTGGTCAGTCACTCAACATCTATCCACTGGACATGGGAAATCTTTGGCCAATCCTCCCCACTAGGTTCTTGGCATTGTTTACTCAATATAGGGCACCTATATATTCTTAGATGCCGCAGAGATTTTGGTAAAACTGGAAGAGATGCAATAGCAGGGCAGTATCCCAAGGAGAGGTCTTGCAATGTATCAGGCATGTCAGGCAATGATAGCAACTCATGACAACTCCACAAATGTATCCTTCTCAGTGAGGAGAGGTTCTTCATAGAACATGGCAAAGCTTGAACCTTACAATTATTTAAGGAGAAACGATACAGTGAGGTGAGGCACCCAAATTCATCTTCGTTGAAGGATGCTTCGTTTGACCCATTAATACTTAAATTCTCCAAATTAACCAGTTCACATCTCGAGGGCAAGTTACCAAGCATGCTAAAGCTGCTAATTTCAATCAACTTCAAGGATACCCATGCCATATTACCACTGGAGAAGTTTTCCTGCAAGGCGAAGCATTTCTCAACTTTCAGCCTCTCCAAGACCGGTGCGTCTGAGTAAATCAGTTTGAGCTCACAACAGCTTTTTATCTCTAGTTTTTTTAGTGATGAAAGATTTCTCAGTACCATTGATTTTAGTTGTACACAGTTACTGAAAGTTGCACAAGAAAGTGACTGCAAATCTATAACTTGAAATTCTCTAATAGAATAACAATCGCTGATTTCTACAAATTCCAGTGAAGAGGGAAGAGTGCCCCTGCCTCCTTCTCCGGGAATCTCTAACCAAGGGCAGTCCCGTATGTATAGGTTTTTTATTGAGACAAGAGCATGTAGACCTCCAAGCGAAATTAAATAGTCACAACTCTCAATAATTAGGCAATCAAGCACTGCCAGTTGACGTAAGACCTCCTTTGGAGGGAGGACTGTGATTGTTCTTATGCCATCTAAACAGAGGATCTTTAGGCAAGTGAGCTGTGCAAGGCAATGCATTAAAGCCTCGTCAGTAACGTAGCAAGAAGAAATCCACAATTCTTCAAGGCCTGATGGTACGACCAATGGGTACTTCTCTTTCTTGCTATTAATATACTCCATTCTCAGTTTTATTAATTGGAGATGTGCCTCCCATATACCATCTGCAGTTATCTCAGCTCTTTCTATATTCATGGCAAGCACCCTCATATTGTTTACTTTGCCATGGCTCTCCCATTCCATTAACCTTCTTAGCTCTGAGCACTCTTCCAATAATTTTCTACTTGCACGATCCTTTATATCAGGTATGGTTTTAAGAATAAATTTAAATTGACAATCTTGTATTGCCTTTAGAAGCCTCACTTCATAGTCACCTTTTTGCAGTTCTTCCTCAGAGATGAACACAAGAGTCCAGCACTCTCTTATAAATAGTGTCTTAAGGCTCGAAGGAAACAGAGGCAGTTTTGTTATCTTGGGGAGTTTTTCAATGGTTATTGTGCCCAAACATGGAAACAAGGTGCTGATAGGTGGAAGGACTTCCAAGGAAGGACATTTCCTCAGTTTCAGAGATATCAAATTATCATGGGATCCTTGTTGAAACTTCCAAGAAGGTAGCATTGGTGACTTGTAGCCTTCTATTTCTAGTTTTTGTAGATTTGAATGTGGTTCAAGGCCCTCAAGGACGTCTAAGTGTGCATTCAAGTTTCCATCCATAGCATCATCATCACCCCAATCAAGTGAAAGATGTTGAAGATGTTTCTTATCCTTCAGATGGGCTTCGGTGGCTTCTCCCCTATTTTTTATATTTTCCAAATCAAGAATTTTCAACGATCCTATGATCTCATTTAGGTGCTTCAGTTGTGAAATTTCGAACCCTTTCTCACTCTTCACCCTGAAATGGTCCAAGTTTTGAAGTGAGGTTAATTTTCCTATTTCAGGGAGTGTTGAGGGTACATATAAAGAACACATTAAGTGTCGTAAATTCACAAGTTTGTTTAGGCCTCTTGGTAAATGAGTAATCTCGTAACTCAGCCTTAATGTTTGCAAGTTGTAAAGTTTTTGTACTGATATTGGTAACTCTGGTACTTCTGTTTTATAAAAATCCAAGTAGCGTAAAAGCACTAATTGTCCCACAGAGTTTGGAAGATTTTTAATGGTGCAGTAGCAGAATTCCAGTACACGAAGTTTTGAGAACTTTTCTATCTTCTTTAGAAAAGAATTTATAACATCATTGCTTACCGGGTAGATAAAGATAACACTACGCAGGTTCTTTAGTTTTTCAACACTGGTGATATATTCCTTGAAGCTTTCACCCTGAATGGATAAATGGCGAGCAACTAAAGGGATTTCTCTTAATTTACCGTCTTCTATTCTGAAACAATCGTCCCTGGAAACTCTTTCAGCTAGATCATGGAACAAATCATGCATGCCAATGATGCCATTTTCTTCTTGAAAGAAAAACACAGATAACAACTCCTGAAAATAATCATCCCCTACATCCTCCATCCTCCTTGTACTAGAATGAATAAAACCTTCAGCTACCCATAGCAAAATCAGGTCTCTCTTGTTAAACTCATAACCTTTTGGGAATATGGCACAATAGGAGAAGCACCGTTGGATTGGTGCATCTAGGTTTTGGTAACTCCATAAAAGTGATTGCATTGTATCAGTTAACATGTCTCTTTCCAAGGTATCTCTCCAGAACCACTCATTCAAATTTTTACATAGACGACTACCAACTGCTTTTGCTGCTAAAGGAGATCTGCTTAGCTTCTTGACAATTTGCTTCCCTATTCTTTCTAGAGACTCTAGCGAGTGAGTACTATTTGGTTCTAAACCACCAAAAGCATGATGCATAAAAAGTGTGATAAAATGATTCTCCTCAAGTTCTTTTATAGGCATAATCTTTCGGGGGCGCAACGCACATGGCATATTTTCGGTACGGCTTGTTACAAGAATTTTGCTGCCCCTCTTTACACTTGCCAAAGGAGCAACAAATTGTTCCCATTTCTGCTCCCATTTATGCTCATTCATTGTTTCATCCCACCAGACATCATCCATCATAACCAAAATCTTCTTTGAATTAACTGAATCATTGAGAAATTTTTGCAGGATATCAAAATTACCTAAACATGGGCACTTCTTTTGTGTGGCACCTTCTACCAACATCTGTGTATGATGATCGAGCTCAAGTCCACGAGTCATAGAAAGCCATATTCTAAGTTCAAATTCAGCAGTTACTCTTTCATGGTTATAAAATAACTGGGCAAGGGTAGTTTTACCTGCCCCTCCAACACCAACAATAGAATAAACCGAGTAACTCCTAACTTGACTAGACTCAGGTTCGGTTGCTGGCTCCAACAATTCTTGTAATAGATAGTCACAATCAGCATCTCGCCCGAAGATACGTAGGGGAGGTATGGAGGTTGTTATCATGGGTTCTTTAATTGAGTTCTTGGGATTGATTTTGACTTGCCTCTCTAATAAATCACGAAAATCCTTGGCCTCCAAAGCAATCTTTTCTAGTTTGTTGAGGCATTGTTTTAGGTTTTTCTCTTTAGTGGATAGGATATTCAAGCTGCTACTGAGCTTGTTTGAAATTTTCTTCATTGTGGTTCCATCATTCTTCACCTTATTAAAAAAAATTAAGCAAACTTCATTTAACATTTACAATGAATAAAAATTGAACATATACAAAGAGAAAACAAACTACCAAATTAAAATTAAAAGGTCTGAATCATTTTTAGCACGGTTTTGAACCAATGATGTTAATCTAGAGTTGCTGCTCGAACCAAAAATTACAGATCTCGGAAAAAAACACAAAATTGGCCATCTAGTAAAAACTCGGTCTAAAATCGCTTGAATCGGCTGGTTCAAGACTGTTCAATGTGGTTTTCGATGGAACTTGCAATCTGCGTAACTCGGTTGAAAATTGGCTTGGTTAGGTCCGATTCCGGTCTGACTCAGCCAAGTTTGCAGACTATTACTCCATTTGAAAATATTGTTAAAAATTAGGGAAAATTGATTATTTACCACTCCGAAACCTTAAAATTTGAAAAATACCACCCCGAAATTAGAAATTGTAATAATGCCACTCTAAACTTAGTTAATTTTTAATTTTGGTACTCCAAATAATTAATAACTAAAATACCCTTCCTTCTTCTCCTGCCTCCACCCGTTGAGTTGAATTGCCTGCTCTTCTTCGCCATAACTCCCAGAAACATAAGGCGATGTATGGAAAGCACTATGGACAATAAGCCTGCACAAGATATTTGTGGCCATTGCTATGGGCATAGCGCTGCTGCGCATGATCCCTAACAGGCCTCTCCTCTCCTGTGCCATCTATTCCTTTGCTTTTGCCATCTCGACCCCAATTGGAGTAGCAATCGGGATCATAATCAATGCCACCACACAGGGCCATGTAGCAGACTGGATCTACGCCATCTCGATGGGCTTTGCATGCGGAATTTTTATCTATGTCTCGATTAACCATCTGCTGGCCAAGGGGTACAAGCCTCAAAGGGCTTTAAAGCTTGATGTGCCAGTAAATTGGTGGTTGGCCGTGGTTTTGGGGGTCGGTGTAATTGCAGTTGTGATGATTTGGGATACTAAAGAGTGAAAAATGGGATATTTAAAGTGTTTTCTATCTCATAGGAATTTTTTTCTTTTGGTTTGTAAGTTAATTAAAAGCTAATCGATAAAATTAATCTTCTTTTCTAGTTTGAATAATGCTTATTAATTAGCTATTAGTATCCTGAGTTTGCAGTGTATTTTACACATATAAGCACTTCTAATTGGGCAAAATTGTAGCTATGGAAGGGAAGATATACTTTTGTATTTGCTTATAATGATAACATAGCTGCCCAAGCAATTAAGTTGGTACCTTCAGTATAACTCGGTCATCTAAATTATAACAATACGTTCTGACATCAAAAACACAACAACGCAGCTGAATGCAAGGGAGGGTAAATTACAAAAATACATTAGGCAAATCTCCAAATTTGTGTGCGTTCTGAAACTAAGCCTATTACTAGCTGCCAGAGACATACTTACAGCTTATCCATAATAGTAATTGAAATCTGAATTTCCAACCATGGCATTCAAGCCTATTTCTGGTTCTTGATTGGGGTTTAGGAGAGGTAAACTGAGCTCGAGTGCTGTGAGATGGGACATGGGAGTTATGGCGAACAAGAGGAGGCGATTCAACTCAACAGGCGGAGGCAGGAGAAGAAGAAGAGGAGAAGTGTATTTTACTCATTAATTATTTCGAAGTAACAAAATTAAAAATTAAGTAAGTTTAGAGTGGCATTATTACAATTTCTAATTTCGGAATGACATTTTTCAAATTTGAAGGTTTTGGAGTGGCAAAGAACAATTTTCCCTGAAAATTAATATAACACTCCTAAGTACCTTTTGTTGATGGGACTTGTAAAAGTCGAGTGTATCCTCCGCCTCATACATGGCATCCTTCAGTCGTCTCAGCCACTTCTCTATTTTGCTCTTGTCGCCGAGCTTCTCAGCAGCATCGATCACCTCCTGTAATTGGGGAAAGATGGTAGCCTCCAACTTGTCAATCCGATCAGCGACGTCCATCTTGAGGTAGGAGAAACCCTGCTTGAGAAGCTTGCTTATGATTGGAGATGCCACCCATCTTGCTCCTGCTAGTGCCAACGCCTCTACCATTGGGAAATAAAAGAGGTAATTGAAGACCACTGGAGTTGGTGATGATTGGAAGAGCCACCGTAAGTTGGTACTGGAGTCTCCTGTTTTATGTGACCTGGAGAGCATAAAAGATTATCGCGTGTGAACGGTAGAAAAGTTGTTTGTATTTTTCCTTGGCATGTGCCACGTGCGATATAAACTTTGCTTTTCGAATAATTTATTGTAGAAAAGTTGATTTATCTGGCGGCTGGCATCTTGACAGAGCACTTATTCGTAATATATTAATAATATATTATATATTCATGTGACTCTGTGCCAAAATTTTGAATTAGATGCTATTTATGCTTATCGTATTTAATCCAGTGGGTCATGGGCACCAACTTGGTTTGTATGTAGTGGTCAATTGTAAAGCGGGTCACTTGACTCCCTTTTTGCTATCATAATCGCAAATAATTTGTTTTTTTGGTGATGGCGAATCAAACGTTAAATTATTCGGTTGATCAAATTTTGACTCAATTATTTGCAACCTATTCACGAATTTTACAAAATTTTCCAATTATGTGAATTATTTTCAAACTTCTCTCGAATTTTTCCCATAACATTATTTATTTATTTTTGTTCTTTTGTGAGACTGAGATTTATACTCCAGATAATTATGAATCATTCTCCAATTATATCTAAATTATTTTCGAGTCACAAATTTTTTGACCCTACTAAACTGAACTCGAATTATTCAATTATCACTAGATATGTTTGCTATAATCAATAGTGACTCTCCTCTAATTATATAACCACTAGTTGACTAATTGTTGATTTTCTAATTGGAGAATTTCTCTCAATTAATGTTATCATATTGTTCTATGTGGTGATATCCATACTATTTTCATACTAATTAAAAACTTATGTGATAACTCTTTCCTTCCTATTTTATGACAAAAATGTTTCATTACTCGGAGCGAGTCACGAATTTCATTTTTTTTCCTCCAAAGGTGCCGTTGTGGACTTGTGGTTATCTCTTGCCTCCTTTTTAATTTTCAAATTAAGAATTATATGTTTATTTTATCATATAATGTTAAGGATGGAATTAAAAAAAATTAAATTGAAAGAGTTAAAATATAAAATTTATATTTCGAGGTGGCTGAAATTTAAACTCAAAATTATACAATTACAAAATATAATTTTGACAATTAAATTACAAGTACATATTTAATATTTTATAAGAGATGAATAACTTTCTTTTTTAAGAAATAAAATTATGTGATTTGCATTCCTTTGGCCATAATGTATCATTCAATTAAATTTTAATTAGGCCGTGTTCGGCAGTGAACGATAAAAAATAATTCAAAATTTTTTATTCTTATTTCCATTCTTATTCTTTAGTAGGCTGCCAAATGAGGTAGCTAGTTAAGCACCAGTCAATACAAATCAAGGTAATATCTTTTTTTTTTTTTTCCTCTAATGAGTTATCCTTGCTTTCAAGTATAGTTAGTGGAGTATTATTCCCAAACTAAATTAAAAAAAATATATACAAGTTATTTATATATTTTAAATTAGATTATTTTTTATGACACACGTTTGCGTGAAAGCGCAACGCAAGTTTCGGTACACTTGGGAGCGTACCTTTTAAAACCGCGGTTACACCGTCCGATTAGGATTGCAAGTGCACAACCCTATCGAGGAGTATAATCGGGTGTCGATCCACAGAGACGGTTTCTTTATCTAGAATCTACTTATCTTGACTAAAGACTAGAAGTGAGAAAGATGGAGTTTTAGTACTTAATATTCCTAAAGAATCAACTCAAGCAATCAAACAATGCAATAGAATAGTAACTGTGCAAGGAAAGGTATAAACTGTGTTTTGATTTAGGATAAAAGATGTTTCAAGGATTTCAGACTTCATCTCTGATTTGCCTCTAGTGGTACGGGTCTTACCAAGTTGGTACGGCTAGGCCGCACCAACCTTGTTCCACCAAGCTGTGTGGGCTTGGTATGGGTAGGTCGCACCACTCTTGTAAGACCCGTACTGATTTACCAGAACAGAGCTTACAAGTTCGAGTTGATGCATTTCTTGCTGGTACCTTGTATTAAACTCTTGAAAAAGGTTCAATTGACCATACCTAAGGTTCCTAAACCTCAACTCTTGTTTGTTGGTTCAAGATCTAGGTTTTGGAGTCAATTCTTCACCTTCTAGGATTTCTAAACCTCAACTCTCGTGTTTTGTTCCAGATCCTCTAGTTGATTGATTGGAGATCTAAGGTATCATCTAATCTGTCAATTAGGAGAGAATTCAACCTTTCGGCTTCAATTCGAATAAGTCTACCTAAAGGGATTGGTTTGGTTGAGAGAAGGCAATGGTCACATGACCTTGTTAGGGTTGATCTACCACTATAGGCACACCACATGCAATCACAGAAAGACAAATCAATTAAGACAAGCAAATACACAATCAATACAATCAAAAGGGTTCATACAAGATCCAAATCAAGAAAAGCAACACAAATCAAGAAAATCCATCTACAAACCCTAGAAACAATGATCTACTACTCACAAGTCATAGATCTGTCCAGAAATACAAGTAAAGAGATAAAGAGAGGCATGATAGAACTAGATCGAAGATCAGGAGTGGAGAAGGGATTGATCCGTCGATTTTCGCCTCTTCCTCTTCCTTCTTCTTCTCTCCTTGCTCCTTTGCTCTCTTTCTCTCTTTCTCTGAGCTCTCAATCTGGAATGAAATGTGAATCCTCGAAAATGGAGAGATCCCTCGCTTTAAATAGCCTCTGCCAAGATTTGAATTCTGTCAGGTGGCATCTATGTACGGCCTGTACCAAGGTGGTACGGCCAGGCCGTACAAGATGGGAGAGGCTGGATCGGCTAAGTTTGGTATGGCCCGTACCGAGCCTGGTAAGGACCGTACCAGAGAGTTCAAAAACGTCGTTTCTTCATTTATTTTGCTCCAATCCTGCAGAAAACAAATAAACTCTCAGCAGTACCAAATTCTAAGGATATATCAATGAAATGCACATGATTTTGACAATTTAGAACGTGAATTTTGTACGAAATCGAGTCAAATATAGGCTAAATATGCAAGGTATCAAGACACATGCACATTTATACATTTATTTTGTAGCGTTAATACATATTTTCTTGATTGTGAAAGATTTTCTTAATTTTTGTTTATGGTTATTATATAGAGTGTGAATTCAAACAATAACAGGATACACAAACACTGTGTAATGTCTTTTACAAAGATCGTATAAGTGTGGAATTTAAAAAAATATATATACATCATCTCGAATAGATTTTTTAAAATAGTATAGAATAATAAAAGTAAGAATGAATGAAATGAAAAGAAAAATATAAAAGATCATGATTCCTTTCTGGAGATTGAGAACCTGAAAAATATTGAATTCCTAGACCATGCATTCATGCTAAATTGTATCCAGATAAAGACTCCAAATATAATTATATTTGACAAACATGTTGATAATTGTATGAGAAAGTGTGGAGTGTCTTGGGAGACTTCAAGTTGGATGTAGATTGTGACAAGTGACAAGGGTAACTCTTTATTCAAGTATGATAACTTTTTATTTAATTAATTTCATTGGGTACTAAGGAAAATAAGTCACCGATCAATATTATGTTAAGTCATGAAATATAATTTGCTAATATTATATATAAGTGTATACACCATATCTTGTTCAATATACCAAATCTTTTTAAATGATATATAAAAAGTAAATCAGGATACATGCAAGCAAAAAGAAAAAAAAACGAAAGAAAAACAACCCTAGCTGGCCGTGATGTGTATATTTAACGCGAGGCCTCTTATGTCTTCTCGGTGATACTTGCTTGGCCTCCTCTTTACCAGGGTTCTGTGCTGTCACCTCAAAGATCTGTGAGGCATAATTTGACACATCAAATCTCTATTGTGATCGATGAGACATAATTTGACACCTCAGATACATGTCGGGTTGCAAAACCAACTGTGAAGGCTTGATTAGTATGTGAAAATCCACCATGTACGTGTTTGTCTTGCGTGACCAAGTTGAAAATAAATTTGGTTAACACAAAATTATAATTTGATTTTAAATTTCAATTGTCATGAATATTATACCTTTCCAAAATATGTCTGACAGGGATGTGAGTTGGCCGATGAAGGGGCAACATGTGCTTTGCAGCCTCGGCTTGAATCCAGCGTACTTCATGCTTATGTGCACAAAACTATCTTGCCTATTGACCTCCACCTGTTCCTGACTGTCAATTTGATGCCAAGCAGGACTCTGTGTACATAGCACCTAGATAATGTTACATGCTTGAATCTTTTATAAACATTCAAAAAAAAAATAATTTAATTTCAAAAACTAACTAAAGTTGCGTAGGATTTCGAAATCTACCCAAACCGCAAAATTTTTTTGAAGTAATTCAATCTAAAACTGCAAAAAATAATTGCGGTTTTAAAAAAAAAATGCAAATTTTTTTTGGTTTTCTTTTTCATTTTTTCATATATTTTTATTTAAATAGAAACATTTATAATTTATTTATTTTTTGTATTCAAATATTAGAAATATTTAATATATTTCTTTGAAAATAGATGGAATACTATATAATTTGATTTATTAGAAATATTGCTACAAATAACTCGGATCAACATTTTTCATGCCGGAATTTTTTACGACTGTAAAAAAAATTAATATATAAATTTCTTTATGAGTTATTGGAAAAAAATAAAAATACTTGGATTTTGAGTTATTGATTCCAGTTTAAAAGTCACTTCTAGGTAATACATAAAATATTGTGATCCTTCTAGTACATTTAATTTATAAAAGTTGTATCTATTTTGAGAATTCTTTTTAATAATAATAATTAAATAACTTTAAAAAAATTTATATATTTTTCGAAATAGATACAACTTTTCATAAATTAAATGTATTAGAAGGATGACAATATTTTATATATATTCTTCGAAGTTATTTTTGAACCGAGATCAATAACTTAGAATCCAAACAATTTTTATTTTTTTCCAATAACACATAAAAAATATATCAATTTTTTTTTTTACAGCTGCAAAAAATCCTGCATAAAAATGTTGATCCGGCTTATTTGTAGCCGTCTTTCTAATAAATCAAATGATATAGTATTTTATCTCTTTTCAAATAATATATTAATATTTCTAATATTTCAATAAAAAATAAAAAAATTATAAATATTTCTATTTAAATAAGAAGAAAATCAGAAAAATGAAAAAAAATTGAAACCGCAACTTTGGTTAGTTTTTGAAATTTTTTTTTTTGGATATTTAAAAAAAATTGGGTAAAATGTTACAATAAGAAAATTAATTGTTACAGAACTATAAATTTTTTTGTACTTTTATTTAATTTAAAATTAATTTAAATGCTTACCAAGCACGTGAATAGCATTGAACAAAAAAATCTTTGACCAATATTCCTTGTTACCCGTGAATCTCCACCTCATAGAGCACTAATCGAGGATCCTAGCAAATAGCCAATCTACAAATTAGAGAATAAATTTATATGAACAAACTAAATTTATATTGTCGCAATTAAATATCAGAAAATAAAGACTTTAAGATAAATTACCAGCAAACTAACAAATGAATGGGACGAATATGATTTTTTGTAGAACAATTTTATATTAATGACAAAACGTACCAATGTTACCAATGCTTCAGTCCCTGCAGAGTGATGTGATGGGATCACTAACTTGGTCAGTCACTCAACCTCTCTCCCCAGGACATGGGAAATCTTTGGCCAATCCTCCCCATTGGGTTCTTGGCATCGTTTACTCAACTTTTTGCTATAATCAACAGTGACTCTCCACCAATTATATAATCACTAGTTCACTAATTGAATTACCCCCTCAATTAATGTTGTCAAACTGTTCTATATAGTGATATTAAAAGAGGAGGATCCACATACACCCTTTTTCGATAGCATCGAATTACAATCTATATTTTCAAAGTTTAAATAGTCGATCTAAACCGTTCAACATAATAAATATATTAAAATGTGCTTGTAGATCAAATTTTACATTTTTTTTTGAATTTTTTTATTATTTATTAAGATGTGTACAAAAATTCAATAGTCTGAAAATAATAATTTTGTAAAATACTTAATAAATAGTAAATAAATAAAAAAATGTAAAAATTTAATATAGTGATATTAAAAATGTCTCATTACTCGGAGCGATATTAAAAACTTATGTGATAACTCTTTCGTTCCTAATTTTATGAAAAAAAATGTTTCATTACTTGGAGTGAGTCACAGATTTCTTTTTTTTCTTTTTTTTTCCACGAGGGTGCTGTTGTGGTTATCTTTTGCCTCCTTTTTAATTTTCAAATTGAGAATTATATGTTTATTTTATTCATATAACGTTATTTTTAATTTGTGTTGGTATATAAAAGAATGGTTTTGTTGTTTTCCAATATGATTGGTACGTTTATAACTTACATGTGAATCCTTTATTTGTTTTTCATCTTTTTTTTTTTTTTGTATATATCAGGTGTCTAGGTTTTAATGAATAGCAGATTTCTTCTCGTATCCAAGGTTAATTTTGTCATTTGGTTTTGGTCCCAGATACATTTTATAAAAGCACCACTCAGCATTTCTGTTTCTAGAGTATGAATTCTTACATTTAAAATTTCAAAGCACCGAAGTTATTTTGTGAATTTAGTATTTCAAAACTCTGAAGCTTTGTCCCTAAATAAAGTATATGTACATGTTATCAAGGAACTGATGATATTTTCATTCTCATTAAGGAACCCTTTTTATTTGTTAATTTCACTATGCATTAACTCATTGCTCGTGAAAGTGTTTCGATCAGCAGTTTTAACATTACCGATAATTTTAGCTTTGATTACATCAAGTAATTCTGTTTAAAATTTACATCGCTTGTTGCAATTTCCTTTTATTCCTGATAGCTGAGTTTTGCATTTTCAGTTTAATTGGTAGTTTATTTCCACTAGTACATAGGTACAAAGCCGAAAGAAGCCCAATACAGTAAACTTCCAGGCCAAATTATTTCACCTGAATATTATACCAAGTAGACCTTGGAGCCTCAATCTCGTCGTAAAATATTTTATTGAAGCATTGCATGCTATTGGGCTCCAGTCCAACTACAATCGATATCCCGCCGTCCATTGCCGGAACCCTAGATAGAAAGACGTACCCACTTCCGTGCATTTCGGCACGTGCCATTAGTATTGGTTTGCCCCAACCGAAATCAGCATCATACATGGGAAAACTGAGCCAACTTACTGCCATCAAGGTCGTGTTACTCATTGCACTTCTCTTGGACAAAGCCTCTAAATCTGTCGACTCCAGGTGGTCGATAAGTGACCGTCCAAACTCATCAGTGATGCTATCGACTGCCTTTTGTATTAAATTTGCACCAAATTCAAGCGTGTTGGACAAAAGGTCCTCCACCTTAGCTACGGCCTTGGTGAAGAGCATTGGGTTACCAAAGTAAGTCGCGGGGAGTGGTGGCTTGAAGCGGCCACGTAGGTCAACAGGCAGGATTAGTTGGGTTTCTACATCAGAGGCCAGTCCACGTGCAATGCACGTACATTTCCACAAGAGAGCAACGACTGCACGGAAAGTAGAGACCCTCTCTCCACCCGCGTGGACTTTCAACAAGTGGATTTTTTCTTGAGTGAGTTTGAGATTGGAACATACATACTGAGAGGCGTTCGACGGACCTGTGGATTGGTAAACTTTTGGGTAGTAGTCGGAGTGGTCAAAGGAGACAGAGGGAGGGGAGCGTGCTCGGAGGAGGGAGTGGTCGAAGAAGGGAGCAGGGATGGTGCCTGTATCGCCTCGGGCAAAAGCAGATAATGTCTTGATGAAAAGAGAGGCGCTGCAACCATCAAAGATGTAGTGGTGGTTTGCAAAGCCGAGAAGTATGCCACCGCACCTGAGGCGAGTCATCTGCATTGTAAAAGAAGTAAATACAGTTTGGTGATTTACATCTATATGTTACCGAACAAATGTTGAATAAATCTACATACCATTAGGATATTGATTTAATGTTTATTATGTTTTATAAACAAGATGAAGTAAGGGAATGCCTTGGCGACCAAGACCCTAAAAACTAGAACAGGAATCAGAATCGTCTGGGGTGGATGTAAGGAGGAGGTATGAAGTCAATTGACCACTTTTTTTTTTTTTTTAATTGTGTATTCATATATGATTTTCTATATAATTTAAAGCAAAATGTCATGAAACTCTAGAATTGACCCTTCTCATAAGAATTCATATCAGATGAAACGATTGGAATCGACTGGATCAGATCAGAAACTCGATTTATTTTTGGCATAACCTTGTTTTGTACCTATAAACAAATAAAAAAATTTGGTATAAAATAAGTTGTTGACCCCTAAAGGAAATAATTATATAGAGGAAAATAATGGTGGAATTAGAAACAGAAAAAAAAAAGAGAGTAGAAAACATGAAAAAGAAAAAAAAGCAATTGAAAAGCAAATGAAAAAAAATGCAATAAAACCTGTTGAAATGGATGAACCCCATGGAGATTAAAATGGAGAGGACAAGAAAAAAGTTGGAGACAGCATTTTATGTCTCATTAAATCTTGCAAGTGGCCCCATTTCTCCCATATCAACCGGAACTCTTTACAAAATTAATTTGGAGTGCACATACACCAAGTTTAAATAGATGAAGGGGAGCTTTGTTCCCCAACAGCTCAACCGAACATACGTTTTCAACCTTAAACTTACTTTTATTGGTATCCTATCTAAGCTATTTCTTTGGTCTACTAAAGACATTCATTATCTCACGATAAATGGAAAGTTTCACCTCACAGTTACTTTTGGTCCCGAGGACCTACCTCAAATACTTGGTCTGGTTGAGAGAAATATCAAGGTCAAAATACTAGAAAAGATGCTATAGACATCTAATAGTAGACAATCAAGAATCATTCAATCAATTTCAACCAAGCAATCAAAATAATACTTGAATCAAATAAACACAAATATTAAACACAAATTCAAACATGTATAATAAAACAGAGTTTCGAATTACATCAAAACCCTAGAAACTAAGAAATCTACTCAGACATAATTAAAAAGAAAATAAAACAATTGGAGAAAAGAGAGTTCATAATGAAATGATAAAACCCAATAAAGACAAGCAATGGGTACCTAGATGTTGATGGCTTCACTGATGTAGACTGGGCTAGTAATGTCTTGGACCGGAGGTCAATTGCGGGATACTTTATCTTCGCGGGAGGTAATTTAGTGACTTGGAGGAGTAAAAAGCAAAATGTAGTTGCTTTGTCAAGTGTAGAAGCAGAGTTCCAAGGAATGGTCAAGGGAGTTTGTGAATTAATATGGATAAAAAAGGTCTTAACAGAACTTGGATTCGAAAACACAAAAGAAATTTGACTATTTTGTGACAACAAAGCTGCCATTTAGATTTCTCATAATCCAGTACAACACGATTGTACCAAACATATCGAGATTGATCGACATTTTCTCAAGGAGAAACTAGATTCTAAGGTGATCACATTGCCATTTGTAAAGTCGAGCTAGCAAGCTGCTGACATTCTAACAAAGGCAGTAGGTGGCAAGAAGTTTCAGCAAGCCGTTAGTCGAATTGGGATGGTCGATATCTTCTTACCACGGTGAGGGGGAGTGTAAAAGAAGCACCGTGTCAAAGAAAGGAAGTGTCATAACTCATGAAAGATTTGCTCATGACCTATGAAGGATTAAATCATGACTTATGGAGGACTCGTCAAATTATATTGCTCATACCCATGAAGGATTAGATCATGACTCATGAAGGAATCGTCAAATTAAATCTTGCTGATAAGGAAATAAATTTTCTATATATTTCAGCCTAGTACTAGAGAGTAGTAAATACATGTTAGATTGTTTCCATGTTAGATTGTTTTTATTATTAAGAAAGATTATTGTCCAAGTAATAGCTGTATTACTCTATGATATAAGGAGCATATGCAACTCTTAATCGATCAATTTTGTAATACAAAAATATGATAATAAATAAAATTGAGAGGGAAGAGAGTTCATGGGAGTGCTGTGTTCTTTAGTTTTATTTCATTAAATTTGTTAGTACTAAAGCAAATATGGGGCTGTGGTTAAGATATTTATTTCACTTAAGATTCGTGCTTATCTGACACATACAGATCTTAAAGCAGTTCGGACAGTAGAGGAACCCTTCAGATTTAAATTTGAGTCCGATGGGTGTTTTATGCTTTTAATAAAATGTAAAATGGACATTTTAAAAATTTAAAATGAGTTTTTATACAAAAGACAATAAAATGGACAAATTTGTGAGTTTTTGAAGTTTAGAGAGGGAATATACGTAATTTCAAAGTTTAGAGAGGGAGATACGTAATTTTGAAGTTTTTGAGGGGTATATGTGAAATTACCCCAAGATATAATAAACATTAGAAAGAAATTCAAAAGAGTAGTATTACTAACTACTCTTGTTAAAAAATAAAAAATAAATAAAAAGGGAAAAGAAAGTATTATGAACAAACCTGGATCGCCGTTATGATGCAAGGGGGGTCTGCGGAGTCGACCACTGGGACAAGCTTCTTCCTCATCTCTGGTGACGGTGCAAAATCCTTGAAATCATCAAGCGTTGCGTCCACATCAGCCGTTAAAAAAATTACTCCCTCTCCTGTGCAGTCGATCTCTGGTCTGCCGGTTTCTGGGTCTCGGCTCAGCCGACCAGCCAACGGGTAGAAAACCACCAGTGCTTTGGCCAGACCTGCTTTGAATGCCTCGATGGGAAAGAAATCTTGTATGCCGGTTGAAGGGTACACATAGAATGTCGGAGTGTGACAGCGTGCTGCTACGATGTCAAGGTTGGAAAGGTAGATTTTGTGCTTTGGTGTTTCATCGGATGGTGTTACAACAGTGGATGTTGTTATGTCCACCATTTTTTGGCTTATGATGTTCTTTTAATTTGGTATATATTATTAATCGGACACCATTTTGTTTTATTACTTTATTGTTAGTTTTTACTCACCTCCATCTTAGTTGGAATATATATGCCTCTGCCCTTGGACTATAATGTTACGTTTTTTTTTTTTTTTTTTTAAAATTGGCAAGAGAGATAGAGATAAGAGGTGGGGAAGTATGGTGAGAGATTATGATAAGAAAAATATGTGATTGAAAATCACTGAAGTCTATTTACTATTGAGCCGAGTAGAAATGGACTTCGATGACTTTTTATCGTGTCAATAAACCAATCAAAATTTTCTAATATTTATTCAAGTAAGATATATATTTTTTTTATTCTTAGTTTTCTTTGATCAAACACACAAGGGCCCGCTATTAACATTATAGGCCTTTCATGGTGTATATGTGGTCAGTAGGAAGTATTTGATTTGATTTTTTTCCTTTCTAAATCAATATAAATATCAAAGTCAGCCAATTGGTAACTTGGAAGGAATTTTTTTTATGGGCAATAAAATCAGAATACTGTTAGAAGTAAAAAATCTCTATTTAAAAATTTGGTTTATATTCTCTTTAAATCTAACTGAATAAGTACTATAAACTTTGTTAAAATATGATTATTATGGAACTGATTTACATATTTTTTGTGTGTATCATGGCAAGTATAATCCAGACATAACAGATATTTTGTAGCCAGCTAATAAATCTAAGATGGTCCCAATATGGCCCATTGACATTATAACCGATCATGACATATTTTGAAATTTCAGGGAAGTGATCATATATTATATATGGGAGAAATTTTGATTTTTTTTTTTTATGCTATAGTTAAAAATTTCTGTGCAATTTGCAAGTTGCAAAGAGTCGAATTGTAACAGTGCTTGATTTTCTGCAGCTGAATCTGTGTTAGATCCAGTGTTCCTGCTCAGAAGAATAAGATATGATTCAATATATTCCTAATAATTGTTAACGGAACCGGCTTTTGATTGAAATAAAAATGCCCATAAAGTATTCTTAATTTTAAATATCTATAACAAATCCATCAATTGAGTTTTGAATTTGTGTCCTCCACTCAAACAACTTAATCAAAGAGGAGTCTAAAATGAAGAATTATTTTAGACTCTTATCCAAACTTAGTTATATTATTAATCGGCCTCCATCTTAGTTGGAATATGCCTCACCAATTAGCAATATTATAATTAAAATTTGCCTTCATTTTTTATTTTTGCATAATTAACTTCCAAATGAAACTTATTTGGGAATAATAATTGTCTTGTCATCAATAAACACCATAAAAAAAAAAAAAATCTTGAATCTTAGTTTTGTCATACAGCTGACACATTTCGACATTGTCATAAATTGAGCTTCACCATTGTTTAAAGAACTAAGCAGAATTAAGCATGATTTGTTGATTCTGCAATGGAACGGAATAATTTGAAAAGACGGTATCCGCGAGGGATACTGTCGGTATACCGTCGCGCATACTACCATTGCTAATAGAAAAAAACACATTTATGTCCCAAAATACTACTGTTGCAGATGTTACAATCACTTTTTACCCTCACGGATTCTGTCCCAAAATTATGAAAGATTTAAGTTGCTTACTTCAAATTAATGTTATTTGATTTTTTTGCTGAAACTTGATACTTAAATTATGACTTAAAAAGATTTGCCGAGTAGAAATGGACTTTGATGACTTTTCATGGTGTAAATAGACCAATCAAAATTTTATTATATTTATTAAAGTAAAAAAATAATTTCTCTTTTATTATTCTTAGTTTTCTTTGATCAAACACACAAGGGACCGCTATTAACATCATAGGCCTTCCATGGTGTCCTCTTCCGCTAATTAACAGCTTGCCTATGAGTAGGGACCAACTTTGACCAGCTAATTTTCTTGATGGGTGGACCCAATCTGTCCCACTGACATTATTACCGATCATGACCTATTTTGAAATTTAGAGAACTGATGATATATATGGGTGAAATTTTGATTTTATTTTTGTTATAGGTAAAAATTTCTGCGCAATTTCCAAGTTGTGAGAGTCGAATTGTAACAGTGCTTGATTTTCTGTATCTTAATCTGTATTAGATCTAGTGTTGCGACTCAGAAAAATAAGATATGATTCAATAAATTACAAATAAATTATAAGGGAGCCAGTTTTACAGAAAATTGTACGAGAGTTTGATTGAAATAAAAATGCCCATAAAAATTCTTAATTTTAAATATTTAAGGAGTCCATCAGTTGAGTTTTGAATTTGTGTCCTCCACTCAAACAACTTAATTATCAAATGAGAGTCTTATAATGAAGAATTATTTAAATTAATATAGGGAAAGTCATCCAATTTAAATATTCAGAAGAAATTACCTATAAATCCAAATTAGTATCACTAATCTTATTTTTTTTTAATTTCTACTGTTGCTTTATTTTTTTTCTTGTCTGTTTTTTATTTATTTGATTTTGATCTTTTATAAATTTCTGACATTTTTAATATCCATATTAATGAAATCTGAAGGGTTGATTTCCATATTTCTTTTAACAAATAAAAATAAACTTAAATAGGATGTTAATCATAACCAGATATTTGTTCTTTAATTCATCGTTACAATAAAGTCAAATACAAGCCTGACTTAATCGACTACTTTCCCATGGTAAAATATATAGTTACAAGGTGCTAATTAAATAGCATATATATATTAAGGTAGCATGAGAATTTCTCAATATGTTTTTGTTGATGAAGAAGTCTTCAATACTGGTTCGCTCTTTTTCCAAACTAAATTTAAAAAAATAAATAAATAAAGCTATTTAGATTTTTTTTTTAAATAGACAAAATTTTACGAGACACAGGAACGTTGATACATTTATTGTATCATTAATTATAATTGCTTTTATTGTATCGTTCTTATTTCTTTTACAATTATAAAATATAGTGTGAATTCAAACAATAACATATCGAATAGACAAGCACTACAAAATGTCTTTTACATAGATCTTATAAATGTGAAATTAAAAAAAAATATAAACATCATCTCAAATTTATATTTTAAAATAATAAATAATAAGAAAATTATATCATGAAATGAAAACAAAAATAGAGAAGATCATGATACCTTTCTAGATATGGAGAACCTGAAAAATATTGAATTCCTAGATCTTTCATGCTAGATTGTATCTAGAAAAAACTTCCAACATAATTATTTTTGAGAAGCATATTGATATTTGTATGAGAAAGTGAGGAGTGTCTTGGGAGACATCAAGTAGGATATTTACAGATAGTGATCACAAGGATAACTCCTTTATTAATTTTATTGTGGGACTAAGGAACATTACAATCCACCAGATTTTGTTCAATGTACCAGTTATTTTTAAATGAATCAAATATAAACTTTTGTAACATACATTTTTACCTTATTTATATTAAATTGAGTTAAAACTTTCTTACTTAGTTAAAAGTGTACGTACTAATTATTTGTCTAGTAACATTCTTTGTTTTTGTTTTTCCTTTTTCATTTGGAAAGGAGTTGTGTAATGTAGGCTGCGTTGAAATTCAGAATTTCATGTCATAGTCCAATTAAATAGAATTTTTTTAAATAATAATAGTTGGCCCAATAAAATTCTAAATATTCAGGCCCATATAATAGGTTTCCTTTCATGAATTTGTTAACCATCTTCTTTCACCATTTTAACCAACCAAATTTTAACCACTGTTAAATGAATTCTCCATTTAAGGAGTTTGTTGGGCCGCTTGACGAATTGGTTAATTGGGCCGAATGTTTTCTTAGAAAGTAATAACAGTGGGCCTCAAATAAATGGCCTTGGTATTTATAAAACCAAACAAGCAGATTCATTGGACAAAGAAAACAAGGACCATCTGCCAAATTGTATTACTACAACCAATGTCTTAGAATGTGGTTTTGTTTATGCATGTGGGAAGTCACTGCATATACAGTATGCGGTATGTGACGGCATATGCAGATTTTATTACAGATTTGTAAATGCGGATTTTACAATTAGAATTCATATATACATATTCATATGCGTGTATTTGAATTTATTTCCGCATAAATAGCATAAAGTGTGCTTTATCGTATATGAAAAATATAATAAATTTTTGCACAAAAATAAAACTTTGCTTGCTACTTCACAATTATAATTAAGCCTGCTTTCCGTATAAACAACAAATTTTGGATCGCATAACTCATATTATATATGAGATTTGGGTTGGGTTCGCATAATGCATATTAAATTTTGTTTTCATGCGCTGCATATCAGATTCACAAATGCGGTCACATATTCAAAGCTGCATGAGACAGATTGCATAACATTCTGAATATGACTGCCGACTACATAATCTTATGTGGTCTATGCGACCACATTTAAAAACACTGACTACAACCATGTCTATTTTTGAAATATATTTTGATAAGACTAATTAAGCATATCGACAAGTTGAGGAAAAAAAATTTACACGGTTACCAGTAAATCTCCTTGTAGAAGCTCGTTGTCTATGATATATATGCTTCCCAAGGAAATTCTGATCTGATTGGTGTATGGGTAGATTTTCGGAATAATCAATCAATAAGCTTTGAGATTCTCGATGAGCGGTATAGATACAACGCTGAATGGTATCTGGTTTCAAAATCTGATGGCAAGCAAGTCACTTTTGTGGTTCATGAAATTAGTAACCGAATTTGTATTTTCAATTGTCCATGATATCCATAGAACGAAAAATCGGCCAATTCGAACCGGAATTGGCCGCCGCCGATCCGATTTTGGACCGAGTTACTCGGCTTGCCATTTTTTGGGGAAAATCCAGTTGAAACTGGCCGAGTCAAGCAATGCTTCACTGATTCTTGACGTTTTAGAGCAGATTCTAACATGTTGAGTGTGATTCTTCAAAAGAAAGCGAAGGAATTTGATTGTGTAACCATCCGGCTTTGTGATGGAAAGGGAAGAAATCGATTTTAATTCTGTTAGTTAAAGCTGATTAGGAGAGATGAAGGGTGCGGTCAAGGAGAAGGTAACTCGGGCAAGGCTGACCGCTGTTGGAGCCAACACTGGTTATTGAAGAAATTTTGCACTGGGGCGAAGCAACAATGCTGGAATGGAGAGATCATAGCAGACATTATGTACTGGAGCGGAGCAACAATTCTGGAATGGAGAGACCATAGCAGAAATTTTGTACTATGGTCCATAAATTTCATAAATATTGTTATTGGTCTCTCACTAATTATAGAACTGTTGAAGAAACATAAATTATTTCTATTTTTTTCCCTCTTTCTTCCATTACATTTATAATGTTAATTGACACCTCCATTTTGGTATTTTTTTATTTTTTGATATATTTTTTCCCTTAACTGTTTTTTTTTTTTCATTTTCATTTTTTTTTCTTTATTCGTTTTTTATATTTCCTTTTTCAAGGGTCAACAAGTGGTTCTTAACATGTCTTGGACTAATTATATATTTATAATTTTATTCTTATATTTTTAGTACAAAATAAGTTTCTGTCAAAAAAATCCAAGTTTTTAATTTAATTTGACAATGAAGTGATTCAGCCAGAACGACATAGTTTCTGACATTGAGAAAGTGTGTTTATAGTTTTAATGCTTGTATTATATTGTATTAGTGGATTATTTGATTGCAATTATTTGTCTAAACATAAATTATTGACAAATTATTTTTTTTATCATTTTTTTCTATTTTTAGTGTGAAACAAGATTTTGACAAAAAAGTTCAATTTTCCGAGCCAAATTGGCCGATTCCGGCTGATTCCCCGATTCCGATTCTGATTTTTTCTTGTATGATGAGAACCCATTTCCTACGATATGTAGAAATTCACGGAAAATTACATATGTTGAGAAAGAAATAACATCAGACTTCTTGAGTCTCTATAAAGCACAGAAAATTTTCAATTAAAAAATGTTGAAAAGCAAGTAACACAGTGGCATCTGTAGAATCTTCAAAAAACTTAATTAGATAACAATCTAGCTACCGATCGGTTTTCCGCAGCATCCTTAAAACAAATTAATATGTGGCATTGTTTTCAGAGAACTGGATCAATAGAAAAAATGATACATAAAAAGTAAATCAGGATACATGTAAGCAAAAAGAAAAAAACGAAAGAAAAACAACCCTAGCTGGCCGTGTGTATATTTAACGCGAGGCCTCTTATGTCTTCTCGGTGATACTTTCTTGGCCTCCTCTTTACCGGGCTTCTGTGCCGTCACCTCAAAGATCTGTGAGGCATAATTTGACACATCAAATCCCTATTGTGATTGATGAGATATAATTTGACACCTCAGATACATGTCGGGTTGCAAAACCAACTGTGAAGGCTTGATTGATATGTGAAAATCCACCACGTGTTTGTCTTGCGTGACCAAGTTGAAAATAAATTTGGTTAACACAAAATTATAATTTGATTTTAAATTTCAATTGTCATGAATATTATACCTTTCCAAAATATGTCTGACAGGGATGTGAGTTGGCCGATGAAGGGGCAACATGTGCTTTGCAGCCTCGGCTTGAATCCAGCGTACTTCATGCTTATGTGCACAAAACTATCTTGCCTATTGACCTCCACCTGTTCCTGACTGTCAATTTGATGCCAAGCAGGACTCTATATATATGGCACCTAGAGAATGTTACATGCTTGCATTTTTTATAAATATTCAAAAAAATAATTAAATTATGTTATTTAACTCCATATACAGTTTGAATTTGTTATCTGAACTTAGTTTCTTTTTCTCTCTGAATTATGTTTTTGGTGTCATCACCAGTTAGTGACACCCAACATTTTAAGAACTTTTGCTAACTATAGATTTCTTTGCTTGATAAAATAACTGTTGGCTTATACTTGTCAACTGTTTTCTTAACTGTATCTTCACAGTGCATTGTTACATTCTGCTAATGTAACTTATTTCACATCATTATATAATCAGTGCAAATTAAAACACCCAAATAAATTAGACTGATTACACTACAATTAAACACAACCCACCATAATTTACAAACAAGAGAGAAGAACAATTCACCCTAGACAAAATCTATCTTCTAGGCCGACATGGAGTCCCGTCATGTTTTGGCTGTGTTTTTTCTCTCAACCATATTTCTGGGGGTCTTCATATCAAACTGTTCAGGGCAAGTTCTAGATTGCAACCATGGTAGAAAGTGCTGGAACAGATGCATAAGGAGGCATTGGGTAATCTATTGCAATCTTTTATGCCCTCCCGATTGCGACACACCATGGATTCCTTTGTGGGGACATCAAGGTTTACTTGATCTCTAACAAAAATTGATATACATTACTAATCTACAATTATGAATTTTTTAACAAAATTGGCAAGAATATTACATATAACGCACTATAAATGCCTTTTTCAATACAATATTTTATTGTTGGTCCTTGTGTATTTTGATTGTGATGATAATAATTTTAAAATATCTAATACCACAACAATTTCGGATATTCTTCAAATTTCTACTTTTAATAAAATGAAATTGAATCTAACATATTTACAGAAAATGATGCTTCCATTTAAATTTTCAGGTAAAATTTGATGGAGGGCTGGCGGTACCCCGGCTCCAGCTCCTTAGCCATAGTAGCAGGTCCTTTACCAATAGATTCCTCAAGATGAGGCAAATATTTCATCAATGAAGGAAATATATCAAGAAATTAGTTTAAGTGTATGGAGTTGCATCCTGAATTCTCCAAATTTAATATATGAACTAGATTTTTACGATTCTGTTATATATGCAATGACGAATAAAAAAAGGCTTGTCAAGTTGTATGTATGATCTGTTTTGAGAGAATTTCTAATCAAACCTTGCTATACACTGTAATTTGTTTTTTAATTTATTATTTGAACGAGAATTTTCATATACTGCCTATGTTGAGTTTACTAAATTGTTTTTTTGGGAGTATAGTGCCTATTTCTAGGTCCAAAATATAAGCTTGGTTGGTACAATAATAGATTTTTATACATGAAACAAAACTTTAAATTCAGTCGTTGAATTTTTTTCTACTTCAATCTCCTTAAATTCAGCCCAGTTCGAAACTTAACTAGGCTGATTCAAGTGTTGAATGTTCGTTCTTGAATTAAATTAAGATAGCTTGATTTGAACAAATTAGCTTGAGTCCATGAAAAATCAAAATAAAGCTAGCTTATAAATTTGAAAATTCAATTTTGATCTGAACTAGCACGATTTCATAAAATTACGAATCAAAATCAATCTCTAAACCCTAAAAGTCTAACTCTGGAGAAAATTAAATAATCATGCATGCGTCTTTTCTCTCCCATAGAATCTATTATAATTAAGAAACTTAAAACTTAAACACAATACGTATCAGTATAATTAATATTAAAATTAAACAAATTGAAAGTTCCGAAGAATTAATATTCAGAAGATTTTGGGCACTATTTCAAAAACAGTGGTTTTGTATCTATCTACAAAAATAGTAAAAAAGTTTATAAATAACTCAAATTTTGGTCTCCAAACACATTTAAATATGGCAATCATGTTGAGCTAGAAGATTATGGCATTGTCATAACTAATTAAATTTTATATAATAAAAGTTATTTTGGAAATACAATGACTAAATTACCTTCCTAAAAGATTTTGTTGAATCCTCTGAAGAGAAGTCACCACACTAACATGTAAAGTCCGTCTATTATGTCGATGTTTTGTCACTGAGCCTCATCTATTCTTTCATATTATATTTACAATAAGCATCTAACATTTGCAACAAGAACATAATCCATTGTCGTTTATGAGTGCTTGAAATTTCTATTTTGTTATTATATCTTTGGTAGATTGGTATATCACATATCAAAATTAATTTCATGCCACAACGTTTATTTTATATATTTCAAAAAATAAATTCAAATAGTGATAACAATATGAAGATACTCTTAATTCTCAAACGTGTCGACTCAGTGTCAAGGATTAGGAGCTAGCCAGATTGGGGCAGCATATCCAGAGACGAAATTTTTGAATGAATAATATCAAGTCGAGTTTTGTGTAACCAGGAAATTGGCTATACATTTCCATCCAATCCTGTAATGGCTCGAAAATTTATGTGTGAAATAAATAACATTTTGGGTGTGTCCAGAAAATTGGTTACTATCAATAACCAAGGACGAACTCTGACCAATGAAGAATGCATGGTTATTAATATGGTTACACTCAGAATAAGTTCCCTCCTCAAAATCAAGCTTGCGGATTGAAACAAATGTGGTGACTACAACCTCCTCCTCGTCTATCTTCCACTGTAAGAGCAATAATTCTCCATTGAGGTCCAACAGCATAGACTTGGACCTGTAAGTATCATCAATCATTGGAACATAATGCTGAAGTGGTATGAGTTTTGAATCTGGGCCAACATCAACAATCAAAATTTCAAGTTGATATCGACCAGCAAATCCAACAGCATAGAATTGTCCCTTAAAAAATGTTATGTTGGTAACTTTACCATAGGGCAATATAACTGATGTCCAAGTTGAATCACCCTGTCTCCAAAAGGCTACCTTGTTAGGATAGCCATGGATTACCATCACTGTAAAATTTGACCTCTCATTCGGATCATGATCCAAGATGACATTGCACACCAACCATTTATTATCACAATCAAGAGGAGGTAGGTTGTAACTTTTCCGGGTAAATGGATTCAACATATGGAAGTTCAAAGCATTGTCTACAGTGAAGAGCCATCCAAATGAAGAACCACACACGAGTTGCCCGTGCAATTCAGGTATGTCTATGTAGTATTTTTTGTCATCACAAAGGTTGAAGAAAATACGCTTTTCGGTGATAATATCTTTACTGAGAACCAACCATGGCAGTTGCTGAGCTGGACGATGATGTTTTTCTCTTGCCACCATGCACCAATTCCGACATACAGTGCCAAATCGGTAATAATCAGGTAAGGGTAAGAAGCCAATTAAATACCCAAGCACATCATTGGGGAGCTCTGACCAGTTTGCTGTCGACATTAGATGCAACACCTGCCGTTCCCTCCCTCTCCCTCTGCATTATAATTAATAAAGGGATTATAGTTTTCATGAAATAAATTATAACACATCCCTTTAGATTTAAATTCCCCACATACCTTTTGTTGTTACTGTCGTGACATGTGGGAGGTTGATAGGAGTTCTTAGCCGGTTTGTTGCTGTGTTGGCGTACCACCGTCATCCAGCCTTCACCGGTTGGAATCGCCCTTTGTCTCCCCATTTTCCCTCCAAGTCTTTTATCAGTTACACCTCTATGGGAAAACTTTCCCAATAGACAATATCATAAATAAAGTGCTTGATAAAAATTAAAAGGTACTTTATCTTTGTATACAAACCAACACATCACATATAATTATAACTATCAATAATAATTCTTATTAATGTACTAAATTGAATGTTGGTTGCATCAGCATATATAATTTCTTTTCAAAATTATGTTTAACACATAATTTAAAACTCTCTATAAATTGTGTGGACAAGTAAATTCAATTATAAATGTGACGCTTTTTGGACATGTATATTTTACAATTCATAATCAGCATTTATTTAGCACATGAGTTAGACAGAAATCTAGTTCTGTTGTGTTAAGACTAGACATACAAACATGAGAAAATATGTGAAATTAAGTCTAACAGGAAAAACAAACTCGTATAACTAACAAAAAAATATGAGAAATTAAAGCCAGGCACACCAACCTTTGGTAACAGAACAATAGCGTAGCTGGTGCCGATCGGAGAGATTTTTAATCAATTGGTGAAGATTTATAAACTTGTCAATCCTATTTTAGAGAAGATATTTGTCAAAAAAGAAATAGTTCAATGCATGGTGAATTATTGAATTGTGAATTTATACTGCAATACAATTTTATGTATATTTGTTTCTCTATTAACATGAGCTATAATAAAATTAAAAGGCAGAAAATAAACATATAAGGTATTGTAGGAAGATCTTATAATATGGTGAAGAAATGGAAAGAATCTACAATTGATTTTCAGTATAAGGTATGGACCGAATTAAATGGTTTCGTATATGATGAATAAATAAAATTTTCTTCAAAAACAAATTCAACACAATCATAGTTAAACAAAATCAAAAGAAGATATGTCTTGAAAAGCTAGACAGCAATACCATATAATGTAACTTAAAAATTTTCGAACTATATATAAATTGGATGATGAAAGAATAAACAAGAGAAAGGATTGACCCACCATCCTTTTGTTAGGGAACAACAGCTGCTGTCATATCACCAGTTTTCTTACCTTTTTTTATTGCCACCAATTTTAACGATAGTAAAATTTTCTGATCTGAATATATTAAAATCTGAGAATCACTATCGCGATCAATATTCTATATTAACATCAGGCCAGACTTTAAAAATATAAGGTCTCCTAGATTTATGGCTTGTATATATTTTTAAACATTTAATTTCCTCGAAATGAGTGTTTTATATGTAAACTATTTGTATTAATTGGGGTAAAATTTGGGCTCTCTCATGGAGAGATCCCTCTTTTCTATTAATGCATTTTTACATGCATGATTTACCTAAAAGTCAAACTAGCTTGGGTGAAAAGAATGACAAATAAATATTAATCATTAATATTGACTAGATTTAGAGATGTTTTAAATAATTGTCAAATTAAAGATTTACAGACACTGAATTAATTTGCTTTGCGGTTTTAATCTGCTTGTCTATTCTTACAAAAGGGATTTCTAATTTCATAATTTTACATGTGCTTGTGCATGTATAAAACAGAAAGACTGCCATGCAACGGACATATGATAACACCGTGTGATAATTACAAATCCCTTGTTGTAAATTATTAAAGAAATATTAAAATTAATCCACAAACTAATCCCAAATTCAATGTGTAGAGAATGACTTGGCAATGCTTCATCTAGAGATATGTTTAATAAAAAGGTGATAATAATGTTAATCAAACTCAAAAAAGGTTTGTTAAGCAGTTGAGATGGATTGACACGCAAACATGGGTGCCGATCTTCTTTTGGAGCCACTTAATCAAACAAAAAAAATTTACACTGGTCAACCCTATGGTTAAATAATGGGTATGGAAGTTCTATTTCATTCTCACTAAGCCGGTTTTGTGCTCCCCACCGTATTGTAACAGGTGGATTCCGGAGACCGTTGCACCAGAACACATTCCTGAGAGATGCTCTTCCAATCATATCTGATTCAGCACCGGATTTGGACATCACAGTTATGGCTGAATGAACATGAAGATGAGTTCCTCTGACAATGGTCCGCAGATGGATGGTACTCCGCAAGCTTAATTTATAAGATGTAAGGGTAGGAAAGCCCAAATGGCGTTTCATGAGAGCTTGGAAAAGGTACGCATCGATTAAGGTAATTTTTTTTTGGTTTTTTGGTACTCAAGGGGAGAATTTTAACACATGACATTATAGTAAGAAGAGGTGTACCGTGCGATAGAGATCTCAAAAAGTCACTGCGTGACCAGATTCGTAACGGCATGGCACAATCTGAAATGTATTTTATCAATAGTTTGGAACGCTGTCTATTTTATCAAGTCGTATAAATTGTATATCTAGCGTCTTCCTATTCAAGTTCATAGTTGTCATCAAAATCTAATCCTTAGCCGTATCATTTACGTGCTCAATCTGAAATTTTGTTGTATGTCCCTAGGCAAAATGGTGTAAAATGAAGGACGATCGAGGATGTTAAGAAAAAAAAATTGAAGAACGAGGATAGAGACAGACTAATTTGTCAAGTAAAATAGTAATGAGTTGTAAAATGACGCGGGATGCTAGTTCATGTGCTGGTTATGTAATGTGTCTCACTTCAATCGAAAATGACATGTTATGTGCATCTCATGACATGTTACAATATCAATTTTTCCAACAATTATACTTTATTTTTATTTATTTTGCATATTTTTAAATATTTTATTTTTATTTTTTTTCCATGGACTAAAATGGAAATCTGAAAATTATTTTCGCAAAGTGCTAACCATATGGTTGCTCTCTTAAGGACGCTGTTTAATATTTAGAAGATTCTGGACTATCCAAAAACATTGATTTTGTACATTTCATTACAGTGTCTAAGCACATTTTATACCAAAAAAAAAGAAGTTACTTTGAAAAAGAAAAGTCACCACACTAAAATGTAAAGTCTCTATTATTTTAACATATTTTGAAACTGAGGAATGAGCACCATATAGTATTTGGGATATCATTTTTATTTCAATGTTTTGTCACTGACCCTTATACTGTTCGATATTTGCAATGAGCATCCACCATATGTCTAATATTTGAAATGTGTACTATATGATCCATTGTCGTTTGTGAGTACTTGAAATTTCTATTTTTTTTTTTAATTCTGTCCTTGTTAATCGGATACATCACAAATCAAAATTGCCATTCTGATATACTAAATAGAATGTTTGTCTAAATATCTTATAATCTAATATGACTTTTATGTAAAGGATAACATAACAAGTTAGAAACAATTATACCAGCAAAAAAGGTTACAGCATTTACGCAACTAATTGGAATCCAATGGATTTTATGCAAACAACTTCTCTGTAATATATTTCTCAAAATAAAAACTAACAATGATAAACAATACTAAGATACTCTCTATTCTCAAACGTGCCGACTCTGTGTCAAGGATTAGGAGCTAGCCAGATTGGGGCAACATATTCAGAGGATGAATTTTTAAATGAATAATATCTAGCCAAGTTTTTTGTAACCAGGTTATAGTTTTCTATACAATTGCTTTGAGCCCAGTTAACACAGAGTGTGAAGTAGATAGAATTTGGGATAAGTCCTAAAAATTGGCTAGGATCAATAACCACCGGAGAACTCAGACCAATAAATAATGCATGGTTATTAATATCCTTACAGTGAGAATATATTCCCTCCTCAAAATCAAGCTTCCAGACACCATATTTTGTGCTTACAGGAACAGCAACATTTCTGCTACAAATTCTCCCCCATTTCTGTCTCTCCCATTGTATGAGCAACAATTCTCCATTGAGGTCCACCAGAGACATGAAAGTATTTTGAATCATTGGAACATTATGCTGAAGTGGTATGAGTTTTGAATCTGGGCCAACAGCAACAATAAAAATTTCATATTGATGTCGACCAACAGCATAGAATTGTCCCTTGAAAAATATTATATTGTAAACAATACCATAGGGAAATATAACTAATTTCCAAGTTGGATCACCCTTTCTCCAAAAGGCAGCCTTGTTATAATTGCCACATATTACCATCACCGTAAAATTTGACCTATCATTCGGATCATGATCCACGATAGCATTGTGCACCAACCATTTTTTATCACATTTATTAGATAAATTTTCATGGCCAAAATCAAGAGGAGGTAGGTTGTAACTTTTCCGGGTAAATGGATTCAGCATACGGATGTTCAAAGCAATGTCTACAGTGAAGAGCCAACCAAATGAAGAACCACAAACGAATTGCCCGTGCAGCTCGGGTATGTCTATGTAGTAATGTCTGTTCTCAGAAATGTTGAAGAAAATACGCTTTTTGGTGGCAATATCTTCACCCAACACCAACCATGGCAGTTGCTGAGCTGGACGATGATGCTTTTCTCTTGCCACTGTGGACCAATTCCGACATACAGCGCCAAATCGATAATAATCAGGTAAGGCTAGAAACCCAATTAGATACCCAAGCACGTCATTTGGGAGCTCTGACCAGTTTGTTGTCGACATTAGGTGCAACCCCTGCCATTTTCTCCCTCTGCTGTCGACATTAAGTGAAGAAATTAAATTTTCTTTAAAAACAAATTCAACACAATAATACTTGTTACCCAAAATCAAACTAAGATGTCCTGAAAAACTAGAAAGCTATACCATGGAATGTAACCTAAAAATTTGCGCGGACTATACATAAATTGGGTGATGAAAGAATAAACATGAGAAAGGTTAGACCAACCAACCTTTTGTAAGGGAACAACAGCATTGCAGAGAAGTAGGCGCCCATAGAAATACTTACCAAAAATTGGTAAAGATCTATGACAATTGTGAACTTTTTTGGTGGCAAATATAAAAGAGTTTTCTGATTTCCAAGTTGAAAAGAGCAAATTAAGAAAAAATGGCGGCTGTCATATCACCATTTTTCATTCATTTTTAACGATAGTAAAAAATTCTGACTTGACTATTTCATTCCTTTTTAATATTCTATATTAAGTACAGCCAGACTCTAAAAATATAACCTCTCTAGGATTTATGGCTTGTATATCAATTGTAAATATTTAATATGCTACAAATAAGTTTTGTATATTTAAAATATGGGTTAATTTCTCACATACCCTTCAAGAGTTTTTTAATTTCTTATTTACCCCTTAACTCTTCAATATATCTAATTTGTCTCTCAACTCTTCAAATTCTTTCTTTTTTACCCACAGAGTTAATTACTCATTACTAAAATTTAATTTTTCTCATTTTATCCTTGTGTGGGCCCTCTAATTAAAGCATATATATTCCTTAATGAATCAAGATCCTCTAAGTATCAAATAAATTAGAATTTATAAATCTATACTGTTTCAAATAGAAAAGAAATATCACTTGCCTCTCATCAAACATAACATCTTCTTTTCCCAATTCAATCTCCTTTGCGTCTTTTGCTTATATAAATTAATGGAGATATTGAGTTTAATTTATCATTTTCTTATATTCTCTTTTTCAATTAAAGTCAAACAAAAATACAATAGGAGCCCAACTCCGCTAAATTGGATGTAGCTAACTGACTTTTTTTTTTTTTTCTTTTTTTGAGAATGCATGTAAGCTTGAATTGCATTAGAAAAAGTAATATGTTAAAGAAGATCCTAATTATCAGAATGAAATTAAAGCTGAAAAACAAATAACTACCAAACAAGTAAAATATGACCTATTCTAGAGCCAACTGACAAAGACCCTTGGCAGCTCCTAATGCTACCCATGTGAGCATTTTCACTATCCCAATCTTTGATTTGTTGCCGATTCTAAAACTGGTACTTGGAATCTGCACCTAGTACACCTTGAAATAAACCAATGTCAATTGTTGTGTGAATTTTTTAGTTCTTGCATCAAGGTTGCACCTGGTACACCCTGAAAAGTGGTATTGTTTCGTCTTGCCCAATTTGCTAATAGATGAGGTAAGGGGGGTGCTTCCCTTGGACCAATCAACTAAAATATTACTTGTAAAATTTTGAAACAACAAATCAACTAGAGAGATATATGTTCTTTAATTAGAGGGCCCACACAAGGACAAAATGGGAAAAATTAAATTTTAGTAATGAGTAATTAACTCTATGGATAAAAAGGAAAGAATTTGAAGTGTTGAGGGATAAATTAGATATATTGAAGAGTTAAGGTGTAAAAAATTAAGAAATTTTTGAAGGATATGTGAGAAATTAATCCTTGAAATATTATACTAAAATATGAAGTAAACACCAAATCGGAAGAACTTTATTCTTATGGTTTTTCTATTCAAACTAAATTAGGTCACATATAGCCACAAAAGTTACAATCTGGAAATACTAAATCGATCTGCATTGCAGACGGCAATCTCATGCTCGCCCTCTTTCGATAAATTATTTTCATTTTTATTTATGATCTAAATCGATCTGCTACCTCTAATTTTTCATAATTTTTTTTTGAGTGAGTCTATGGTACTATGCATAGCACTGATGGGTCTGTACTACGAATCAATATCTTCATTTTTAAAATTCTAACGGTCGATTTGAACCGTTCAACATGATTTCCATATAAATATGTGCTTACAGACCAAATTTTATATTTTTTAGAAAAAAATTACTATTTTTTTAAGATAAGTAGAAAATCACTTGAACTGAAAATTCTGGACTATCCAAAAGTAGTGATTTTTTACATATATAAAAAAAAGTAAAAAATTAACTCAATTTTAAGAGGTTTTAGTACATATATCGATACTGTCCGGCCACAAAAATTCGGAAGGACAGTAGCTAGTTCAATGATACATAACGATCAACTCAAAAGATGACAAGAGGAAATAACAATCAACTCAAATATATAAATTCAATAATAATTCATAAGTTGTCTTACAATTTCAGTTATGGCTTCTTCTATAGCCTTACAAAACCATTCAAAAGAAACTCTTCTCCAACTACTTTTCCTACTCCCAAAATACATAAAAACCCAAAAATAGACAGATCAAGTATTCCCGGTGCTCTATGCTTCGTTATTTTCCATTGCAAGCTATCTGTTCAAGCAAAAATATATAAGAATTTTAATCTACTTTTATCAAATTCTCATATCATTTTTTAACAAATACTCCATTGGAGGTTCTCGACATTAATTGATCCACAATTTATCCTTCCTTATTTGTAATCCTTGGGATCATTTACATGCAGCATAAATTGTTAGAACAGATGAATCGGTGTGTGCTGAGAGACCCAGAACCTTATGAGATTGCGGGCATGGTGGATAGTAGTTTGAAACAACTATCAGGATCGGTTGTTTTATCGGTTGTTTGAAACAACTAATCCTGATAGTATAACTGTTAAGATTACACTCGGTTCCAACATAACTTTGGAATCAAGCCGAATCCTCTAGAAGATCTATATCTACTCAAAAGAAGGAAAGAAGAAATTGAAGGATATCAATCATATCTAGTGAAATAGACAATAAATAATATTTGATTATTTGTCATTAATACTAAGGATTAGTTTCCATGTTTAGCATGATATACAAAATATTTTTGAATTAATAAATAGGCATGTAAAAGCCATGTAATTCAATCAAGAAAGAAAAGAAATAAAAAATAAGGGTGGGAAGGGAGATCCATGGGAGTCTTGTGTTCTTGAGTTGTTTTATTATTTTTTGACAGTTCTATTATTATTTTTGACAATAACTATCAAGATTGGTTGTTTGAAACAACCGATTCTGATAGTTACTATCAGGATCAGTTATTTGAAACAACCGATCCTGATAACTCTCTAGGATTCTTATTTTCATTCCGCGTCTTTCATTTTCAACTTAGCGAAAATTAAACCCGCCTCTCAACTCCTCCATCTCTCTCTATCTGTCTCAGTCTCTCCCTCTTCTAGGGTTCTTATTTTCATTTCGCGTCTCTCATTTTAAACTTAGCAAAAATCAAACCTGCCTCTCAACTCGTCCGTTTCTCTCTCTCGATCATGTCAAAAAAAGGCGAAGAAGACAAAAACTGACAAGGATGTGCCATCCATCTCTTCCAAGTTCATGGAATGAGATGGCTTATGCCCTTAAATTATACTTAAGGTACATACTGTTTATTTTCTCAAATCTCTTATATACATTTGAGCATCTTTTGTATTTTTAATTTACACTAAATTGCAGTATTACAGTTCATGGTTTCAATTTTATTTTTATTTTATTTTATTTTATTTTATTTTATTCCATCGGCAGTGAAGAGGTACACTTTGAGGTATGCTAGCTAAGTTTTTCTTGTCTTTCAATTTAAATAATACATGTATCGAAGATGCACAAGCAAGCAAGTAATAATATAAATATTTGTTCAGATTTTGAAGTTTGCACTGGTGGAGACGATAAAAGAGAGAGTGTCATACAATAAATATTAATCATTAATAATAATGACAAGATTTGGAGATGTTTTTAAAAAAAAATGCTAGACGCGACAAGTTAAATTTTTATCGACTGAATTTATTTGCATGTGCTCGAGCGTGTATAAAACCTATGTGCAAATTCGAGATACAAGACGCTGTAAATCTCATTTAATATTCAACTGAAAACTGATTATTTGAACAAGTATAAATTTCAAATCGTTGGGTCAAACAATAAAACAATCGCAGAAAAAAAAAAAGAGAGAGAGAAAATAAATGGTTGTGTTATGTTTGTTACTCAAATTAATGAAAGCAAAAAACATATAATTCCTATTATTATTGCAGATTATTGGATTGGGATGTTGAAACTCGATGAAAAAAGGACATACAAATTAGTTTCAAAATCTTGTTGAGATGAGCATATAGGATAGTTCGATTAACAAATAGTTTCTTTAGATTACTTATACATTTAACTTATCTCTCCTTCTTATTAAGGAGCTAAGAAGGAGCTTAATGTCTAGATGAATTTTTCAAATTATGAGCTTCAACACTTAAGTATGCACTGGTCGTGCCACATATGATCCCAGTGCTCGTAGACCGCGCGCCGCACCCGTGGAACGCGCCTCTGAACCATGCACGGCACCTGCGGACTGAGCCTGTTCACCGCGCACCCTTTTTCTTTTTTTTTGCTGAAGGTGGGATTCGAACCCAGTTGAGTTATGTTGGTGCCAAAATTTTTATCACTATACTAGAGTTGACATGTACTATCTTGTAGATAAATATAATATTTAACTATTTTTCTCTACAAATTTGATTTAAATTATCTCTTCTCCTTATTAACGAGCTTAATGATTTCTACTACATAATTTGCTCTCGTTACTGTGCATGGGCACGATTACTAGTTCAAATATATGGTGTGAAGAGTTGTGCAAGTGTGAAGAGGTCCAATAAGAGAACTTAATCCGACTAGAGAATTCTTTACATATATTCAAGTAGACAGTACAATGATAGAGTGATGCATCCATATTCATAGAGGGTGCAACAATCTGTCAAAAATAAATAATTTTTCATGTTTCCGCAACATTTAGTTAACAAAAGAACATCGACAAATAATCATGCTTGCATGTTTCGTCTCCCATAGAGTCTATTATAATTAAAAATCTTTAGACTTAACACAATACACATTAATATTAACATGAAATAAATTTAAAAATATTGGAAAAATTAATATTCAAAAGATTTTGGATTATCCAAAAACATTGATTTTGTACATTTCATTACAGTGTCTAAGTACATTTTATACAAAAAAAAAAAAGTTACTTTCAAAAAAAGAAGTCACCACACTAAAATGTAAAGTCTCTATTATTTTAACATATTTTAAAACTGAGGAATGAGCACCATATAGTATTTGGGATATCTATTTTATTTCGATATTTTATCACTGACCTTTATACTGTTCGATATTTGCAATGAGCATCCACCATGTCTAATATTTGAAAGAGGAGGGTTCAAATGCCTCTATGTTTTTGTGCCTCCATCGTGCCTCCATCTCTTTCTATCATTTTCAAAGTTCAAACAGTTGATCTGAACTGCTCAACCTAACCTCCATACTAAAATATGTTTGGAGACCAAATTTTATACTTTTAGAAATTTTTTACTATTTTTTTAGATAGGTACAAAATCAGTAAATATGAACCATCTAAAAACAGTATTTTTGTACTTATCTAAAAAAATAGTAAAAATATTTCCAAAATAATAAAATTTGGTCTCCAAACATATTTTAGTATGGAGGTTAGGTTGAGCGGTTCAGATCGACTGTTTGAACTTTGAAAATGATGGAGAGAGATGGAGGCATGATGGAGGCACAAAAACATGGAGGCATTTGAACCCTCCTCTATTTGAAATGAGTACTATATGATCCATTGTCGTTTGTGAGTACTTGAAATTTCTATTTTTTTTTTTAATTCTGTCCTTGTTAATCGGATACATCACAAATCAAAATTGCCATTCCGATATATTAAATAGAATGTTTGTCTAAATATCTTACAATCTAATATGACTTTTATGTAAAGGATAACATAACAAGTTAGAAACAATTATACCAGCAAAAAAGGTTACGGCATTTACGCAACTAATTGGAATCCAATGGTTTTTATGCAAACAACTTCTCTGTAATATATTTCTCAAAATAAAAACCAATAATGATAAACAATCCTATGATACTCTCTACTCTCAAACGTGCCGACTCTGTGTCAAGGATTAGGAGCTAGCCAGATTGGGGCAACATATTCAGAGGATGAATTTTTAAATGAATAATATCTAGCCAAGTTTTTTGTAACCAGGTTATAGTTTTCTATACAATTGCTTTGAGCCCAGTTAACA
Source organism: Carex pumila (assembly GCA_033356055.1). Taxonomy (NCBI): domain Eukaryota; kingdom Viridiplantae; phylum Streptophyta; class Magnoliopsida; order Poales; family Cyperaceae; genus Carex; species Carex pumila. The sequence continues at coordinate 233,107 of JARJHM010000426.1, forward strand.
CAGAGTGTGAAGTAGATAGAATTTGGGATAAGTCCTAAAAATTGGCTAGGATCAATAACCACCGGAGAACTCAGACCAATAAATAATGCATGGTTATTAATATCCTTACAGTGAGAATATATTCCCTCCTCAAAATCAAGCTTCCAGACACCATATTTTGTGCTTACAGGAACAGCAACATTTCTGCTACAAATTCTCCCCCATTTCTGTCTCTCCCATTGTATGAGCAACAATTCTCCATTGAGGTCCACCAGAGACATGAAAGTATTTTGAATCATTGGAACATTATGCTGAAGTGGTATGAGTTTTGAATCTGGGCCAACAGCAACAATAAAAATTTCATATTGATGTCGACCAATAGCATAGAATTGTCCCTTGAAAAATATTATGTTGTAAACAATACCATAGGGAAATATAACTAATTTCCAAGTTGGATCACCCTGTCTCCAAAAGGCTGCCTTGTTATAATTGCCACATATTACCATCACCGTAAAATTTGACCTCTCATTCGGATCATGATCCATGATAACATTGTGCACCAACCATTTTTTATCACATTTATTAGATAAATCTTCATGGCCAAAATCAAGAGGAGGTAGGCTGTAACTTTTCCGGGTAAATGGATTCAGCATACGGATGTTCAAAGCAATGTCTACAGTGAAGAGCCAACCAAATGAAGAACCACATACGAACTGCCTGTGCAGCTCGGGTATGTCTATGTAGTAATGTTTGTTCTCAGAAATGTTGAAGAAAATACGCTTTTTGGTGGAAATATCTTCACCCAACACCAACCATGGCAGTTGCTGAGCTGGACGATGATGCTTTTCTCTTGCCACTGTGGACCAATTCCGACATACAGCGCCAAATCGATAATAATCAGGTAAGGCTAAAAAGCCAATTAGATACCCAAGCACGTCATTTGGGAGCTCTGACCAGTTTGTTGTCTACCGTTTTCTCCCTCTGCTGTCGACATTAGGTGAAGAAATTATATTTTCTTTAAAAACAAATTCAACACAATAATACTTGTTGCCCAAAATCAAACTAAGATGTCCTGAAAAAATAGAAAGCTACACCATGGAATGTAACCTAAAAACTATATATAAATTGGGTGATGAAAGAATAAACATGAGAAAGGTTAGACCAACCAACCTTTTGTTAGAGAACAACAGCATTTCAGAGATGCAGGCGCCCATAGAAATACTTACCAAAAATTGGTAAAGATCTATGATAATTGTGAACTTTTTTGGTGGCAAATATAAAAGAGTTTTCTGATTTCCAAGTTGAAAAAAGCAAAGAAAAAATGGCGGCTGTCATATCACCATTTTTCATTCATTTTTAACGATAGTAAAAAATTCTGATTTCACTATTTCATTCCTTTTTAATATTCTATATTAATAAGAACAGCCATGCTCTATAAATATAACCTCTCTAGGATTTATGGCTTGTATATCATTTTAAATATTTAATATGCTACAAATAAGTGTTCTATATTTAAAATATTATACTAAAATATAAAGTACACACCAAATCGGAAGAACTTTGTTTTTTCAGTAAAGGTTGGAGGTTAAACTACCAAACTATTTAATACCCTTGTTATTATAATAAAGGATTTCCTCCATCTAGATTTCGAACGAATGACCACTCACATAAATACCATATGCCTTTGTCACTAGATCAAAGGCTAGTACTCAAATCGGAAGAACTTTGTTCTTATGTTTCTTCTATTCAAAATAAATTAGGTCACATGCAGCTACAAAAGTTACAATCTTGAAATACTAAATCAATCTGCATTGCAGATGGCAATCTCATGCTTGCTCTCTTCCGATAAATTATTTTCATTTTTATTTATGATCTAAATTGATCTACTACCTCTAATTTATGATAATTTTTTTTGAGTGAGTCTGTGGTACTATGCATAGCACGGATGTGTCTGTAGTACGAATCAATATCTTCGTTTTTTAAATTCTAACGGTTGATCCGAATCATTCAACATGATTTCCATATAAATATGTGCTTGCAGACCAAATTTTATATTTTTTAGAATTTTTTTTTTACTATTATCTAAGATAGGTAGGAAATTACTTGATCTGAAAATTAAGGACCATCCAAAAATAGTGATTTTCTACATATTTTTTGTTGGTGGTTTCTGATTTTATTTGTTAAGCTACTATTGGATCAGTGATTTTCAAAGTACCTTAATAAATAGTAAAAAAATTTAAAAAAATATAAAATTTGGTCTCCAAGCACATTTCAATATAGAGATCACATCTAATGGTTCAGATAGACTTTTTGAATTTTGAAAACTAGAAAAAGACTTATAAGCATATACTCTCATATGCTTATGTAAGTAAAGTAGTCAACTTCTATATTATATATATATATATATAGAGAGAGAGAGAGAGAGAAAGAGAGAGAGAGAGAGAGAGATGGGCTATGGTGAGTTACGAAGTAAAGCGACTATTTTACTTCACGCTTATATTTTGCGATTTTAAAGTTCAAAACGTTAATCCGAACCGTTCATCTTGTTCTCCATAATGAAATGTGCTTGGAGACCAAATTTTACATTTTTTAGAATTTTCTTACTATTTATTAAGCAATTTTGAAAGTCGCTGATTTGATGGTCCAAAAATTTTTACTGTTTTTTACTGTTCACAGCAAAACAACAGTTTTAAAAAATGCTTAATAAATAGTAAAAAAAAATTCAAAAAATATAAAATTTGGTCTCCAATCACATTTCAATATGGATTTAACATCTAACGGTTCGGATTGGTCATTTGAACTTTCAAAATAAAAATACGGCTTGAAATAGAAACTTGTTTTACTTCGCAACTCACCATAGCCCATCTCTCTCTCTGTGTGTGTGTGTGTGTGTATATATATATATATATATATATATATAAAATTACATAAATTAATTATAACTTTACAACTAACCATTGACCATGCAGAAATAATTTAAGTTACACTGCATGTTATGTTTAACAAAAACATCATTCTAGAAGTTTTAAAATTGTAAAATTCTAATTGAAGAAATTATAATTTAAAAATTATGAAATTCGAAACTGAAAATGAGTATCGATGCTGGTTTTATTAAAAAATCTAGCACTAAAAGTAATATTTTTCCGAATGTAGAAACTTTTAGTAGTATTCATCTGATGAATTAGTCTAAATTAATATAGAAATACTGTGAGAAATTAATTACAAATTATTGAATATACTATGGAATTTTAACATTGCATTATTTTATTATTATCTGGACTTAAAAACTGGGAACTCGCACCGGACACGTCGGTCACGCAAAAATTGAGATATCTCAGAGGATACACACACGGGTGCAAACGATCCCTCTACAAAAAGCTGCCGTGGAATGGGAATTCGCATCCTCTGAGATATCTCATATGTTGTGAGACTTTTTGGAAAATCTGAATCGTTCAAGTACTTTCTACACGAATCTCAAAGCTAAACAATATTGGCTCCTTACGGTATATCCGAATAGGCACGGGACACGTCGGTCACACAAAATATGAGATATCTCAGAGGATACGCACTCGTGGCATAGAGGGACAGCCACATGGCATGACCTCACTCGACGGGCTATTAATTGCAGTAATCATGTGAAGGTCCACCTTAATCAAACGAGATATATTGTGGTCCTCCTCTAAGTTTAGACGTGTGCATCTTCATTTTTTCAAACTATTACTTTGCATCAAAAGAAATACTGCATACCTAGCCTCACAGGTTGCGCATGCATCAGATCTGATTCTCCCGATCAACTAGCATGTTTGTTTCTCTTCCGATTGACCATTGACCTGTAAGTACATCACATTGAAATTTGAACGTTTGGGATTTCTCTTAAGTAATCAAGTCTACCACGCGTTACATCCCTAGCGCATCTCTTAAGTAATCAAGTCTACCACTTGCGAATTCGACTCAATTCCACTGTTTCATGTAAAAGGATGTCAGAGACAAATTCATTTTTAAATTTAAATTCGTCATCTCTCGGTAACCGGAAATTATATGCGGTTACCCATTTTTTTTGTTTTAGTATATATTAATTAGGATTTAATTTAGAATTTAGAGTTTAGGGTCTAAAAAAAAGGCTGGTTCCCCTGTTTCTCTCAAAGCCCAGCGTGTGTTTCTTTTAAATTTTCACTTGTTTTGTCTGTTTCCGGTTCTTGGTGAGTCATGCAGAGGGTTAAAATCCAGGGGGGTCGGACCGCGCAGCTGCGCTGAGTTTGATTTAGGTGCAGATTTTGGACAGACTAGGTCTGATATGAATCGTCTGATTGACTGTTTGGTGCACACCATCTAAATGATCTGAAACAAGTTCATCCACCTTCTGATTTCAGCGAAATGCTTTGTGAGGCGGACTGGTGGGTCCCGGTCTTTCAAGGATGGTTTCCGCACTCTGAATGCGTACCTAAATGTCTTTGTCTAATGCTAAGCGTACTCTGTGACATGTGGCACCAATCAAAACCCTGGATTTTGTAAAAATTATAATTCTTCAATCATTTTGAGTTATAAGGTGCATTTTATATCACAATTCATGAATTTTTCTCTATGATTTAATCATGAATTTAATTTTCTAGAATTTGCTTCCTATTTTGTGGTCTTGTACAAAAATAAAATATGGTTGACATTTTAATTGGCAAATTTGTTATTTAAATGACATCTTTCTCCAAATTAATTAAATCCCAACTAACTGGGATCACTTTTAAATTCTGCAAACATTTGCTTTGAATTTTGCAAACAGATAAAAAATTTTCAATTTTTTTTTCAAATCTGATTGTTTTGAATTCTCTAAACCTTGGAGAGTTAATACTTCCAATTGTTTTCAATTCTTCTAATATTTTCAATTATTTTGAATTCTGTAAACCTTACAGCATAACTTTGCATATAGTTTTCTACTAGTTACAAAAGTTCAAATTTTAAGTTTTTTCATAATTTTATTTTAATTTTCCAAAATTTATTTTTGTTAATTCTGCATTTTCTTTAAATTATTTTAATTATATTGAATTATGTAAATCTTATCAAACCGATGAGCACATATCCTATCTAACATGACTTGTCTTTTCCTAATTTATTGCTTGAGACAAATTTTAAGTAATTTTTTTTTTGTTTTCTGTGAATTAGGCCATAGACGCAATGATTTATTTCGCCTATCCGGATTAGGCCATAGACACAAGTGAGGCTCCGTCATTTTTATTAATATCCAAAGTTAATTAGAAATTAATAAAATACATATTCAATTCGGCTGGATTTTGATAAAAATATTCAAACCGGCCATTAAATGGCCATTACCTATTTTTAATCGAAACCGGCCATTTAATGACTGGCACCGTGTGTTTTATATATATGTCTGGGGAGCCTTGCATTTTTCTCAAAATTCATTTCATCAAATTTCACACTCTCTCTCCTTGCTTGAGCTCTTTCTTCTAAATTTCTCCATCTCTTTCCAAATTTGCAAGTAAGTCCCTCTATTTTAAAAAAAAAATCATTTTTAGTGCAAAATGGTTGTAAAATGTTAGAATTTGTTAGTAATGTACCAAAATTAGAATAATTTAGTTGTAATTAGTGTCCAATCCGTTGTAGTTAGTTTTAATTGTTTAATTTAGTATAATTTAGAGTAATTAGCTAAATTTATTTCCCAATTAATTTATAAAATATGAACATGTCCATTAATCCAAATAAACAATGGAAGGATCAATGGGGCTGTACCAGTACTTGATATACTCTACTCCTCAAATCCAGATTGTTTCAGGAAAAAGTGAAAACTCTTTCATTAAGGCCTTCACTTAAAGGTCATTCTTGGAAATTAATCTGCTGTTATTCCAATGGAATAACATGAACCTGCTTTTCCGATCCCAGCCATTGATCTTCGTTGAAATTCACCATGAAAACATTTGAATGGTTTGGATCAGAATAATAGGTTCCTGTTCTTCTGTTGGAATAACAAGTGATTTATTTCCATCGTTCTATAGACATACAAAAGTACGGAACACAAGTTTAGAATTACGTGCTGAACAAAAATTTCATCCATCATAAATAGGCTCTTGCTAATCCACTAAATATCAGGTCATAGTCCAATTAAATAGAAAATTTATAAATAATAATAGTTGACCCAACAAAATTCTAAATATCCAGGCCTATATAAACGAGCGAAGAGTAGTTGGGTTGCCTGAGAAATTGGTTGGGCCTAATTTTATATTAGAAAGAAACAACAATGGGCCTTAGATGGGCTTCAATTTTATAACATTAAAGCAGGGTTCCGTAATGGAGGGGACAGTCTTCTGGTTAAATAAAATACAAGGTACATCCTACAAGTATCTAAATCAATACATTTTATATTTGCACAAGACAAAGGCATTATGAGAATGAAATTTATTAAAGCATGCAAACAACGCAGTACATTATCAAACCCAAAACTTGTTCATAACAACATAACGAAATAATGCTTCAACTTTTAAAAGAGAAAAAAGAAGAAATATAATAGGTTCTATTTGGGTGAGCGAATTTTTTAAGTTTATTGTAAGATCATGCTTTTGTGGTGATCACCTAGAATGCAGCAACCGCATCAATTAATTCACAGTTTTTCTATTTTATTTTTTTTCTAAATAAGGGGAATTTCATATATACCCCTCAAAAACATTGAAATTACGTATTTCCCCCTCTAAAATTCATAATATCATATTTATCCTCCTAAACATAAAAAACTCACATATATTTACCCAATATACTTAATTATCAGCTTAATTTATGTTCAAAATTATATAAAATATAATTAATCACTCAATTAATACTATACTTAATTAGTACTATATATGGTCCTTCCCCTTCTTTAACGCCAAAACTGTACATGCCTTAATTTTGCTCTTGATCGCTCCCCCCTTTCACTGCTTCGCTCGTCAGAAATGGCATTGGAGGAAGAACTTCCCACACCTAGATAGGATGTCATGGTGATATTACCCACAATCAAGTTTCTCATTCCTTTAGAAGCTACAGCACTAGTTCTTAATTTCGCTGTTGGTATCATCTATGATCATCTCCTCACTGTTCTGCTTTTGATGGGAGAAGATTATTTGGTTACGTTTGCACTATAATCTCCAGTGGCCAGCAGCTCATACTGTATCCCATAGATTTTGTCATGACAGACCCAAATGCGTAAGGATATCCCGCAAAAGAGTCACACCTAAGACCAAATTGCTTCTGTTCTTCAATCTAGTAATAGCGCACTTCTTCTAGCTGATATGGCCTTTTCAGTTTTCACATCCAATGGAAATTCCTTAGATGTTCTTGATTTTTGACATCTTATAAGATTGGTAGATATCTTTGAGTATACGTATCTTTTCATAATCCTACAAATCAGCTAGGGACACGTAGGGTACTACTTTCATTCTGCTGGTACCTTGCCTTGAAGAAAGAAGCTGTTGGTACAGGGTCACTGAAGTGTCGCAGACTCGCAGCAGTCCAAAATTGTCTAGAATAACTACAGTGGTTATGTGATTAATTATGATTTTTTAGAATATTAAACATGATTAATTCAAGTTTTGGGTATATTTGATATATATTAAAATTGTGATGGGTAACTATGTGAGTATTCAAAGTTTAGAACGTTAAATAAGATATTATGAATTTTAGAAGGGGGAAATACGTAATTCCAATGTTTTTGAGGGTTGTACATGAAATTTCCCCTTTAAATAAATATTTCATTTGACTACAGGATTAGTTCCCTTTGAGGAATAGAAATTGTACCCTTACCAGTAAATCTTTGGCTGGCACAGAAGCTAATATTGTACCAGAATACTCGAGTAACTTTCAGACAGGTATAGTAAAAGTTTTTTTGTAATAAATAAAAACACTGAAATAAGCTTGTCCGAAAATGGTATGAGGGGTTGGTTCAGATAATAAGAATTTGTCAATCAAGGGAAATATTGCCTGTAATAAGTAATAACTGGGTAAAGGCGGAGCATCCCTTTAGACATGGCAACATACATGAGAAAAACTCAGCAGAACATTTTTTTAAACGGGTTCACATACACAAGAGGTTTTTGAAATCCAAACCAGATTAAAATAAATGGTTTGAATTAGCGGCGAAACTAGAAATTTTGCCAGGGGTAGTTGAACATATATGGTTGCAAAAAAATTTCAACATAACAAAAATTACAATATCAATCAAAATAAACAAGAAGTCAAGATAATATAAATGAACATCAAAGGTTTCAGCTAAATCAAAAGTTAACAAATATTCTTTTACATATCAAAAAACAAGAGATATATTAATGCTACCTAGTTAAGTCAATGGAGGAAGCATTGCTCTACGAGTCTTCATATTTTGATATTGTTGCATAATCGTTCATCTCATCAACAAATTTTTTCTCAATATAAGTAACCAAACATTCGTTCAAGAATTGATCTTCCATTAAATTTCTTACTCGGTTTTTCACATAATTTATTGCCTAAAATGCCCTTTCAAATTAAGTCCCTTCTTGTAGTATTTGTCCATTCTCTATTGGCAAATTTAAAGAAAGAAAATCATAAATCAAAACATTTTATAAAAATAGAAAGTCACAAATTGGTACATATTCTAGATGCTAAGCAAACAATTTCAACAATCAATAGAGTTGTGACAACAATTCAAGAAGTTCAGATTTTCACCACATCTTAATTGGGGGTGTTGATATGATCTTATTACTATTATTATTAAATCAGGTTTGGCTGTAAACATTGAGGCATTGTTTGCAAATAACACATAATACTACCATATTTGCCGTAAGATACAAAGATTTTTTAGAAACTTGCAAACAACAGGTGACCATTGAATCACTATACTCTAATATAAACATAATTCTTCAAATTCCAGTAACTCCTTGTTTCTTTGCAAGTGACCCCTTAAAAATGGCATGATGCAAAAATCATAATATCATAAATACCTCAGTATAGCCTGAAATGACACATCTACTAGTGGTTTGTTTTTTGATAGTTAATTTGAAATGTTTTTGACATCTTTTTGAATTCTTTCTTTGATGGTACATTTTAAACAATTCAAGCAATTTCATTCAAGCAATTCGATGTAAACAATTCAAGCAATTAAAACAATTCAGAACCTATCAAAATGCTCTTAAAGCCTTAATTAATTGGGTTTAAAAACTGATTAGTTTCATATTTTATTGCAATTTATGAACATAAGATATTCAGTACTAAAATTAGGTTTAAGAATTACATGTAGGCAGTAGGCGTCTTCTCCTCTGTAGGCATAGGCGTTTTCTTCATCACGCAGAGGATCCCCTCTGTGCTGAGGCGAAATTTATTTTTAATTTTTTGATTGATCTCTAGGCTTTGGGATGGAAAAAAACAAAAATTCTAAGTCAGGCAAACCCAAAAAGTAACCTTTTTTAAAAAAAAAATTTCCTACTCCTGTTACATGCTGTCTTCACCTCTTGTCCGAATCTAACCTTAGTTGGCCTCCTCTTGACCGGGCTGCTGTGACGTCATCTCGAAGATATGTGAGGCATAATTTGACTCATCAAATTCCTATTGTGATGACTACCTCAGATACGTGTCGGGTGGCAAAACCAACTGCGAAGGCTTGATTGGTATGTGAAAATCCGCCACATATTTGTTTTGCATGACCAAATTGAAAATAAATTTGGTTTAACATTAAATTATGATTTGAATTTAAATTTCAATTGTTATGAATATTATACCTATCCAAAATCTTTCTAACAGAGATGTGAGTTGGCCGATGAAGGGGCAACATGTGCTTTGCAACCTCAGCTCAAATCCAGCGTACTTCATGCTTCTGGCTCATGTGCACAAAACTATCTTGCCTATTGACCTCCACCTGTTCCTCCACCTGTTCCTGACTGTGAATTTGATGTCAAGCAAGACTCTGTATATGTATAGCACCTAGAGCATGTTACATGCCCAAATTTTTTATAAATATCCAAAAAAAATAATTAAATTTCAAAAACTATCCAAAGTTGCGTAGGATTTTAAAATCTACTCAAATCGCATAATTTTTTTACAGTAATTCAGTATAAAACCGCAAAAAAAATTTGCGATTTAAAAAAAATGCAAAAAAGCAACAATTTTTTTTTTGCAGGTGTTTTTTTTCATTTTTCATATTTTTTATTTAAATAAAAATATTTATAATTTATTTAATTTTTGTACTGAAATATTATATATATTTAATATATTTCTTTGAAAATAGATGAAATACTATATAATTTTATTTATTAGAAATACTGCTACAAATAAGTCGGATCAGCATTTTTCATGCTAGATTTTTTTGCGGCTGTAAGAAAAATTAATATATGAATTTCTTTTTATAAATTAAATGTACTAGAAGGATGACAATATTTTATATATTTACTTAGAAGTAATTTTTGAACCCGGATCAATAACTGAGAATCAAAACAATTTTTATTATTTACCAATAACACATAAAGAAATATATTAATTTTTCTTACAACTGCAAAATATCTAGTATGAAAACTGTTGATCCGAGTTATTTGTATCAGTCTTTCTAATAAATCAAATGATATAGTATTCGATCTATTTTCAAAGAATATATTAAATATTTCTAATATTTCAATACAATAAATAAATAAATTATAAATATGTTCTATTTAAATAAAAAGAAAATCTGAAAAATGAAAAAAATTGAAACCGCAAAAATTATTTGCAGTTATTTTTTTTTTTTGAAAAAAACTAGAATTCCCAAACTGCAAATTTTTTTGCAGTTTTAGATTGAATTACCGTAATTTTTTTTTGCGGTTTGGATAGATTTTGAAATCCTGTGCAATTTTGGTTAGTTTTTAAAATTTAATTATTATTTTTTGGATATTTAAAAAAAATTGGGTAAAATGTTACAATAAGAAAATTAATTGTTACAGAACTATAAATTTTTTTGTACTTTTATTTAATTTAAAATTAATTTAAATGCTTACCAAGCACGTGAATAGCATTGAACAAAAAAATCTTTGACCAATATTCCTTGTTACCCGTGAATCTCCACCTCATAGAGCACTAATCGAGGATCCTAGCAAATAGCCAATCTACAAATTAGAGAATAAATTTATATGAACAAACTAAATTTATATTGTCGCAATTAAATATCAGAAAATAAAGACTTTAAGATAAATTACCAGCAAACTAACAAATGAATGGGACGAATATGATTTTTTGTAGAACAATTATATTAATGACAAAACGTACCAATGTTACCAATGCTTCAGTCCCTGCAGAGTGATGTGATGGGATCACTAACTTGGTCAGTCACTCAACATCTCTCCGCCTGACGTGGGAAATCTTTGGCCAATCCTCCCCATTGGGTTCTTGGCATCGTTTACTCAATATAGGGCAATCATATATTCTTAGAATCTGCAGAGACTTTGGCAAAACTGGAAGCGATGCAATAGCAGGGCAGTATCCCAAGGAGAGGTCTTGCAAGGTATCAGGCATGTCAGGCACTGATAGCAACTCATGACAATTCCACAATTGTATCCTTCTCAGTGAGGAGAGGTTCTTCATAGAACATGGCAAAGCTTGAACCTTACAATTATTTAAGGAGAAGCGATACAGTGAGGTGAGGCACCCAAATTCATCTTCGTTGAAGGATGCTTTGTTTGACCCTTTAATTCTTAAATTTTCCAAATTAACCAGTTCACCTCTCGAGGGCAACTTACCAAGCATGCTAAAGCTGCTAATTTCAATCAGCTTCAAGGGATGCCCATGCCATACTACCACTGGAGAAGTTTTCCTGCAAGGCGAAGCATTTCTCAACTTTCAGCCTCTCCAAGACCGGTGCGTCTGAGTAAATCAGTTTGAGCTCACGACAGCTTCTTATCTCTAGTTCTTTTAGTGATGAAAGATTTCTCAGTTCCATTGATTTTAGTTGTTCACAGTTACTGAAAGTGGCACAAGAAAGTGACTGCAAATCTATAACTTGAAAGTTTCTAATAGAATAACAATCGCTGATTTCTACAAATTCCAGTGAAGAGGGAAGAGTGCCCCTGGAATCTCTAAGCAAGGGCAGTCATGTATGAATAGGTATTTTATTGAGAAAAGAGCATGTAGACCTCCAAGCGAAATTAAGTAGTCACAACTCTCAATAATGAGGTGATTGAGAACTGCCAGTTGACATAAGACCTCCTTTGAAGGGAGGACTGTGATTGTTCTTATGCCATCCAAATGGAGGGCCTTGAGGCAAGTGAGCTGTGCAAGGCAATGCATTAAAGCCTCGTCAGTAATGTAACAAGAAGAAATCCTCAATTTTTCAAGGCATGGTGGTACGATCAAAGGGGACTTCTCTTTCTTGCTATAAATATACTCCATTCTTAGATTTATTAATTGGAGATGTGCCTCCCAGATACCATCTACGGTTATCTCAGCTCTTTCTATTTCCTTTGCAAGTACGCCCATATCGTTTACTTTGCCATGGCTCTCCCATTCCATTAACCTTCTTATCTCTGAGCACTCTTCAAATAATTTTCTCCTTGCACGATCCTTTATATCAGGTATGGTTTCAAGAATAAATTTAAATTGACAATCTTGCATTGCCTTCAGAAGCCTCACTTCATAGTCACCTTTTTGCAGTTCTTCCTCATAGATGAACACAAGAGACCAGCACTCTCTTATACATAGTACCTTAAGGCTCGAAGGAAACAGAGGGAGTTTTGTTATCTTGGGGAGTTTTTCTATGGTTATTTTGCCCAAACAGGGAAACAAGGTGATGATACGTGGAAGCACTTCCAAGGAAGGACATTCCTTCAGTTCCAGAGATATCAAATTATCATGGGATCCTTGTTGAAACATCCAAGAAGGTGGCATTGGTGACTTGTAGCCTTCTATTTTTAACTCTTTTAGATTTGAATGTGGTTCAAGGCCCTCAAGGACTTCTAAGTGTGCATTCAAGTTTCCATCCATAGCATCATCATCACCCCATTCAAGTGAAAGATGCTGAAGATGTTTCTTATCCTTCAGATGGGCTTCGGTGGCTTCCCCCCTATTTTTTATATTCTTCAAATCAAGTATCTCCAACGATCCTCTGATCTCATTTAGGTTCTTCAGTTGTAAAATTTCGGATCTTTTCTCATTCTTCACCCTGAAACGGTCCAAGTTTTGAAGTGAGATTAAATTGCCTATTTCAGGGAGTGTTGAGTTTAACTCTCTAGGACCTATTACGTGTCGTAAATTGACAAGTTTGTTTATGCCACTTGGTAAATGAGTAATCTTGTAACTCAGCCTTAATGTTTGCAAGTTGTAAAGCTTTTGAATTGATGTTGGTAACTCCGCTATTGATGTTCCAGAAAGACCCAAGTAGCGTAAAAGCACTAATTCTCCCACAGAGTTTGGAAGATTTTTAATGCTGCAATGGCAGAATTCCAGTACACGAAGTTTTGAGAACTTTTCTATCTTCTTTACAAAAGATTTTATAACATCGTCTGTAATCGGGTAAATAAAGATAACACTACGCAGGTTCTTTAGTTTTTCAACACTCGTGATATATTCATTGAAGTTTTCACCCCGAATGGATAAATGGCAAGCAAATACAGGGATTTCTCTTAATTTACCGTCTTCTATTCTGAAACAATCGTCCCTGGAAACTCTTTCAGCTAGATCATGGAATAAATCATGCATTCCAAAGAAGCCATATTCATCTTTTTGGAAGAAAAAGACAGATAACAACTCCTGAAAATAATCATCCCCAACATCCTCCATCTTCCTTATACTAGAATGAATAAAACCTTCAGCTACCCAGAGCAAAATCAGTTTTTCCTTGCGAAAGTGATAGCCTTTAGGAAATATGGCACAATAGGAGAAGCACCGCTGGATCGGTGCATCTAGGTTTTGGTAACTCCATAAAAGTGATTGCATTGTATCAGTTAACATGTCTCTTTCCAAGGTATCTCTCCAGAACCACTCATTCAAAGTTTTACATAGACGACTGCCAACTGCTTTTGCTGCTAAAGGAGATCTGCTTAGCTTCTTGGTAATTTGCTTCCCTATTCTTTCTAGAGACTCTAGTGAATGAGTACTTTTTGGTTCTCGACCGCCAAAAGCATGATGCATAAAAAGTGAGAAAAATTGATTCTCCTCAAGTTCTTTTAGAGGCATAATCTTTTGGGGGAGCAATGCACATGGCATATTTTCGGTACGGCTTGTTACAAGAATTTTGCTGCCCCTCTTTACATTTGCCAAAGGAGCAACAAATAGCTCCCATTTCTGCTCATTCATTGTTTCATCCCACCAAACATCATCCATCATAACCAAAATCTTCTTTGAATTAACTAAATCATTGAGAAATTTTTTGCAGGATATCAAAATTATCTAACCGTGGGCACTTCTTTTGTGTGGCACCTTCTACCAAGATCCGTGTATGATGAAAGAGATCAAGTCCACGGGTCATAGAAAGCCATATTCTAAGATCGAATTCACCAGTTACTCTTTCGTGGTTGTAAAATAACTGAGCAAGGGTAGTTTTACCTGCCCCTCCAACACCAACAATAGAATAAACCAAGTAACTCCTAACTTGACTGGGCTCAGGTTCAGTTACTGGCTCCAACACTTCTTGTAATAGATAGTCACAATCGGCATCTCGCCCGAAGATACGTACGGGAGTTTGGGAGGTTGTCATCATGGGTTCTTTCATTGAGTTCTTGGGATTGATTTTGACTTGCCTCTCTAATAAATCACGAAAATCCTTGGCCTCCAAAGCAATCTTTTCTAGTTTCTTGAGGCATTGTTTTAGGTTTTTTTCTTCGGTGGATGGGATATTTAAGCTGCTACTGAACTTGTTTGAAATTTTCTTCATTGTGGTTCCATCATTCTTCACGTTGTTAAAAAAAAAGAAAAAGCAAACTTCAATTAGCATTTACGATGGACAATAATTGAAAAGTTACAAATAGAATACAAATTACGAAATTAAAATTAAAAAAAGGTTTGAATCATTTACCATATTAAACTGACTAACAGGCCCACTAAATTGTATAGTTTGCAAAATTGGAATCGGTCACTTGATCATTGAATCAGAATTGGAGAAAGAGCTCGAAATCGGATCGAAAACTCATATTTTTTTTTACTGAATCTTGTTTTATAATAAAATAATAAGAAAGATTGATAAAAATCAAAATTAATTGTCAAAAAATATGTTAAGATAAAAGACTACACTCAAATAACCCTATAATCTAATATAATATAAGAATTACAACCATAACACACTATTTTACTATCAGAAACTTTGTATTAGGAAAATATAAATGTGAAATAATAACTAGTCAAAAAAAAAATGTTAGGGCCACATCTTACAAAAACGAAAAAAGAATCCACTAATATAATTAATATAAACATTTAAAATTAGCCGATTAAAAAATGTCACGTAAAAGGCTCAATATTTATTAGTTTTATTATTGTTTTTTTTTTTGCAATAAACAACTCGATGTAACAGTTGTAGTAATAATGAGAAGTTACAAAAATGTCTCTTTCTTTTATATAGATTTGAATATAGTTAAATTTATTGATATTATAATTATTTATATGTATACTCTCACTCTAATATAGTTAATTAGACGGTCATAGTTCATATCTAAAATTTGGTGTTTATTTCAAAACTTTGTTGTTAGAAACAGTGTTTTAAAATGTGGCCATGGACTGAGACATGTTAGGCTTTGAATTTGGAATTGAAACATGTGTGTTGCGCTTCCAAGAGATTATTTTGCGGTGGAGGAGAGACATGTTTCTAGGACTTGAAAAAAGTCTAAAAATTATTTTGCAGGGGAAGAGATTAGAATCTTTAACTATAATAATACTAGTCAAGTGTCTGTGCGTTGCAACGAGATTGAAATATTATTTTAATATTTTTTTTAAATGTAATTAATTTAAAAATTGATTGCATAATTATATAGTAGTTAATAATGAAAGCTAAAAAGAACATTAGTATTTCATTGTAAAATATCCAAGAAAAATTGAAAGTAGAGACATTGAAATTTAATATAATTAATAAAAGACAATTGAATAATATTATAATCTACATGACAACCTATTCGTTTGCCATCTGACAACCTATTCGTTTGCTGAAAATAAATCTGCTGTGATTCTAAAGAATCACAGGGTCCCTGCAATTCCAGATCCTACCATTCATTTTTTGGAATCTATATATGAATCTCGAGAGAAGTTATTTTCTGTTCACGAATCTCAAAGCAAATGAAAGGGTAGATGTAGAATTGCAGGATCACTATGATTCTTTGAAATCACAGCAGATTTGGTTCCTTCGTTTTTGAATTGGTGCGCAGAAAAAAGAGAAAACGCACGGAAAATAAAGAGAAAAAAAAGAGATTCAGTGATATAATTTCTGTGTGGCATTGAATATAGAATGGATATAACTCACTAAATTTAGATTTCTACACGTTTGATAACATGAAACAGATGTATAAAATTAAAATTATTTATTAAAGGCTGAAATTGAGATTTGTTTTGATTAGTGGCTGAGATTTATATAATGAATGGCTCAGATCTCCTCTTGACAAATAGAGGATTGGATTCCAAAAATATATGCGTGATATTTAGTAGTCCTAATTGTAAAGAGCGCAAACCATCATACTAAACAAATTTTTAGATAAAAATTAGTTTTATTTTATATATTTACTTTCGAAAACAAGTTCGCATATGCGGTGGTATCCACTGGTTAGAAATAGCAAAAAAATTCTGGTGACATCTGACACTTGGAATTTATTTGAAAATTTTGTGGTTGGAAATAGGAAAAAAAAAATTGGTGAGGCCCATCTGGTAACTAATAGCAGATAGTTTGTTTGGACGTGGTTCACTGTGAATCAAGCAACATTCTCCATACAAAACAATAAACCACTTATAGACCATATTTATTTCATATCTCCATTCTATTATTAAGCACGTTGGGTGCCCAATCCGCCAATGGCTACGATTGAAAGTTAAAATTTCGGATTTAATCTCAGCCCTCCAATCACATAATCTGTCTTCTTTTGATTAAATGTATCTAAATAATGTGTAGAAGTCTAAATTTAACTAAAAATATACTCACAACACGTACTGCCACACAATTTCCTTATTTATTTCTTTCTCAATTTCTCTCTCTAATTTTATGACTCCATCTGTAAAATTTCTGTTCTTTGTTTCCATTTCTGTTCTTTCTTTATTTCTCTTTCTCCAATTAAAACACCTTCCGATGGCAATGAAAATCAAGATTTTATTCACTTATTTCTATTTTTTTTTGTTTCTATAGATACTACCACGAGAAATATAGAATATATCAGTAAAAGGAGAAATCCTAAAAAATTATTTGAAGTTTGGGTGCCTGGATTCAGTTTTAACACTATTTCAAGTATGTTTGAGCTTTTGATTTGGATTGGATTGGATTGGATTGACTTGACATGTAAAAAACATACCCATAATTGGAGTAAAGCTAGGGTGTGATGTGCTCACCAAGAAGGTTTGGTGAGCATTACTCCAAAAATATGTTGGATCGACTTCAAACACCAAATCCAAACCGTTGAAATCCTTGTACTTCATGAGTGATGCATGTATATATAAAATTTAAAAGTTTTGAGTTTATTTGCTATACGGTCAAGCGGTCAAAGAAATGATAAAAATTGAATATATAAAATAACTTATAAATTAAGTTAAAAAAAATTTCTTTTTTTGACCGCTTGACCGTGTAACAAATAAACTCGAAACTTTCAAAATTTTATATGTACATGCATCACTCATGAAGTACAAGGATTTCAACAGTTTGGATTCGGTGTTTGAAGTCAATTCGATATACTTTTGGAGTTGTGCTCACCAAACCCTCTTGGTAAGTACATCACACCCTAGCTTTACTCCCCATAATTGTGCTATGGCTTTTTAATTGATCATCCCTTTCTGATGAGTTCTCACATTTTATTACATGTCATGATACTTATTTGTAACATCCCAGAAAAATTGAGTTATTAATCTTATAATTTTTTTTTAATATTGGAAATACTAAATATGTCTTTGGAAAAATATAATCTATTAACTATATGATTTTAAATAAAAAGAAGGGAAATGAAAAAGTGGAATTATCATTTTCGTTTTATTCTCTAAATCAGGAATTTAATCAACTTTACTTTTAGTTTTACTTTATTCCTTAAATCATAGATGTTACATCTTTATTTCTACTTTTATGTAACAGCTGACGCTTTTCATTAATTTTTAATTACGAAAAAAAATTGGCCCATTTTGTTTCTATGTTTCCTTAATTTCTAAATCTAATTTCTTATCATGAATATAACCGCATATATATTTCCATTTGAAAATTTGATTAATAAAAAAAGGAAACCAATCGGCGCTAATAACGCACCCCTGTATGCTCTTTAATGCACCCATTCATTTCAGAATCAAATAGAGAGATTTTTTTAATCACGCGGATAACGTGCTACATTAAACCAATTTCTAAATAACCGATCTTCTATCTAAATCCCTTTAAAAGGGCCTTCCTACTCTTTGCCTACTCAGAAAGAAATAAAAAAATGAAAATAAATTGAGTTTTGACATCCATTACGAAGAAAAAAAGAGAACAAAATTGAGAGAAAAATAAAAGACATATTTTGTACAAGTTTTAATATCCATTATCATATATATGTCTGATTTGAATTCCGACTATGGTGCATTGCTTCTTAACTGTTGTTGCAAATCAATTTGAAATTTCGAATGTCTCATTATCAGGTAAGGATGTGTTTGAAATGACAACTCTAGATTATATAATTTCAGTTGAAAGTAATATTTTTGTTCCATCTTATTCTGACAGCATGGCATGTGCTGTTACAATACAATGGTTTGAAGATAAGAAGAGGATGAACAAATGATATACTTTTTTTATAAATGTTTCATAGTGTTGCCATTTAAAGCCAAGATTTAGAAGGAGAAGGAGAAGTTCAATATCCCAGCAGCTGATACAAGATTCAACGCTGAGGTGATTTATTTCTTATCTCTTGATACACTTTTCTGAAGATGAAACATTAAGGGCAGTTAGGGCACTGTCGAAATTAAATATTGATGGGGAATGGATAATTCTTTATTGTTTGAAGGAATTTTTATCATATTATTTTTATTTAAGAAAAACGCAATGCTGAAACTTTCCAATGTATGCACATGAGAAGTTGTGTAAGCACTTGGAGATGCAAGCCTTACTGCAGGAGCAAGTATGGTTTATTTTTTAAAATCCAAAATGTGGAGAATTTGTATGGTTTACCTATTGGCTTTGTTTATATTATAGAAAGTTGTATTTAATTATTTATTTGATTTTTGAAATTTAGGAAAAATGAAGTTAAATTAGGACCTTGTTTCATTGGACTTTTAATTTAACTTCATTATTGAATAATTATTCTTCTTTTTTTGGTCTATTTTTGTATGAGAATATATTTTTGTTATATTGTAAAATGTCCCCTTTGCAACGCACGTGTAGGATACAAGTTTTTATATACTTCTTCCTATCCAGAACCGCACTATCTTTCTCCTCAAGTTTGACCACCGGCATACCATACTAAGATCTAGATTGCTCTCGATTTCTCTCTTTTCTCGTCTGTCTAAACCCCACCAGACTCAACCCCAAAATCTCTCCCCCCTCCTTTTCTATTTATGGAAAAACGAATATGAACGGAGGCCAGAAAAGAGTGGCGACAGATCTAGGGTTTTGGCAGCGTCGATTCCCGCGGGGGTAAGGAAAACTATCAAGATTTTTCTCTCTCATGTAGATATCGCTTGATCCAGTTTAGTTTGAAATTCATTTGGTTCACTCGAGCCTGGTTGTTTGACTTCTCTCTCCAATGCTTGGAGATTTATAATGTCCCATTTTTATTTGATTTAGTCTGCCTAAACCACTATTTAGGAAACTAAACTTTGTAACAATTTTATTTAATCTGTTAATTTTGTGAGTTTTTTCTAGGTTAGATTCTTGGAAGTTCATTTTTCTCAAGTCCCATTATTAATTGATGAAGAAAATCTTACTGGTTAACTCGTGTCCCAGTAAAACTGTTACTGTGTAATTAAGTTCATTTTTAAGTTCATTACTGTGTAATTAAGTTCATTTTTAAGTTCATTTTTTCTTTCGGATACTTTCCATGAAGGCAAAAGGAGGGGTGACAAGAAAAAGGAGGTAAAATCCCTTTATTTCTCCCATCAATCTACTAAAAATAGTGGTTTTCTACCTATCTAAAAAAAAAAATTGTCTTGTAAAAAAAATAAAATTTTGCCTGCAAGTACATTCTTATATAGAAATCATGTTGAACAATTTAGATTGACATTTGGACTTTAAAAATGAAAACATTGATCTGTAGCACGGACCAATTTGCACTATGCATAGTACCATAGCCTCACTCTTAATTCTATTGCCACCTATATATGGATTTTTGGCTTGATCTGATATGTTCAAGATAGTAAGAAGCCAAGGGTTTAATGTACATCTGCCATTATTATGGCTTGACAACATAACATTAAAAAGCTCAATGTTGTAGATGCAGGAGGATGCTGGAGAAGTGTATATACATACCCCTGCCAGATCTCAACAGTAGAAAGGAGCACATCAAAATTAATCTAAGAATGATGGAGGTATGTGATGTTCTTTTAGATTTATACAATGTGGTTGTGGATCTTGTATATGTTGGTGTAATTTAATTTAGAATCTCTTATAGCCCAGAAAGCTTGAAGGTTGTGGTAGGTTGCACCATGTACCATCGTACCTACTATCTAGAATTGCTATAAATCTTTGTACTGGTCTTGTCAGCGTGTACATGGAAAAACCTGATCCACAGATCCTTTTTATTAATAATATTTCTCTGTAATATTTTTGTTGCGTTGCATCTTTGAATGGAATGAGGAGAAAAATTTCTGGGAAAACACGTGAGGAGATAAAAACATGGCCCTGGAAGAAATTGTCAATGACCCTGTGGCCCTTCATATCCAGCAGACTTGAAACAATTATCTCTATTTTTTCTAAAAATATTGTATATTAGATTTTTTACTCTTGACATCTTTGATTTTCATTTGTACTTTAGGAACCATGGTTCCGAAAATCGGCCGATTCCGAGTTGACTCGGCTGAGTCGACTTGGAATCGGCGGTGTCCGGGCCGAGTTTTATCCGATTCTCATGCCCGTGCGAGTTTTTCTGCAAAACTCAGATGAACAGTGATGGAATCGGCCGATTTTCCGATTTTCCGGCCGAGTTACACCGATTCAAGCCGAGTTACAGCGAATTGAGCCGATTTTAGCCGATTTCATTTCAAAAAATTCCGATTTCCAACTAACCTGGACTGTACTCTGCAGTAGGAGGAGATGAGTCCCTGGCGGAGAAGGCTGAAGACTGGATGAGGAGATCGTTGAGAGGCATAGAAGCTGTGCCATTCGATTTGAGTGAAAGGCGTCGAAGCTATGCCATTTGAGTGAAAGGCGACAGAAGAGAGAAAGGGGCTTCGCCTCTATGTTTGCACGGACGGGAGAGAAGGGAAGAGAGAAAGAAGAGGATCTGTGGGGGGCATCCACTGTCAGTGAGAGAGATAAATGAGAGGAATGGAGGGGATTTGAAATGGATTCGAAATTTCTATTCATTTGAGTTAAATCCCTTTTGTCATTCAATCCAAATCAAGTGACTAGATGATTTCAAGATTCATGCTATCTATGATCCAATGGTTCGAACAATTCAAAATTTATATGAACTCACTTAATTTGTTTTATAATTCATTATGGTTGTAAAAATTTTAATCCAAATTCTTGTAAAAATTTATGATTAATTTGCACGAATAATTCACATTTCTATCTTTCAAATTTTAGAATTCAATTTATATATATTCATACATGATAATTAGAATAATTATATTTCCAATAATCTAACAAAACTTGTAAATAAATTTTCAGATTTTGAATTTTCTCAGAATTCGGATAATTCAATATCAATTAGTATATATGTATATATACATGTAATTATCAACTCACATCTTTATAATTTCTAAATAAATAAAATTTGCAATTTATATATATAATTATTCGTACAAAACTTGTATATTTATTCTACTAATTACAAACCTATTTATTTATTTATTTCTTTACACGAATCATTTTATTTTAATTTCAAATTCTCATTTTATTTATATAATTTCATAAATTATTTATATCTCAAAATTTTCAATTTATATTTTAAATTAATAATATAAGTTCTAAACAATCATTGGATTAATTAGTAAAAAATTTATTTGAGTGAAAAATTTCTAATTTATCATGATTAATATTTATTTAAAATTTTGGGATATAACAATTTGAGTGTAATATTGTCTTAATTAACATAGTTTTTTTACAAATTATTTTTATCAATTTTTTCCTATTTTTTGGCTACAAAACAAGGATTCTGCCAAAAAAACTCGAGTTACCGATCTAATTGTTCCGATTCCGGCCGATTCATCCGATTCTGACTCAACGGTCAAAAATCTGATTCCGATTCCGATTCCGAGTTTCAGAACCTTGTTAGGAACCTACCTGGAGGGATTATCTCTCTTCTTGATGAGTGTTGGTGCGTAATTCTTCAAATTAAATCCTTAGTGCTCCTTTTTTTTTCTTTACTAAAAGCATTAGACTTTGAGTTTAATTGGGTTTTTGGGCAAATTGAGCAAATTGATGATATTTAAACTACTACTTAGATATACTTTGTCAATTTATGAAATTAAACTACTTGGATAGACAGGGTTGAATGCTATGGTATTACCAATGTTTGTGAATTTCATGATATACAGGGTTGAAATTAAACTACTTGGATATACTTTGTCAATTTAATGATATGGTATTACCAATGTTTCTTGTACATTCTTTGTTTAAAAAAAAAATTCAATCCGTCATCTGTTTAATAAATAATAATAATTGTCTTCTTGTGAAGGGTGTATATGATGATGCAAAAGAAGCTAGCAGCTAAGGACAATGAGATAAATAGGCTCAAGCAATTGCTTGTGCAGAATGAAAGGGATGGACTTCGAAGAAAGAGATGAACCAGGAGAGGATGAAAAAGGAGATAACATTGATTCCGCTGCTGCTCATTTGGTGCAAGCTGAGGCTTAATTCTACCTTGTACCTACATTTTTTCGTGATAACTAATATAGGTATTAGAAACAGGCCAAATGTTTCGTCTATGAGTCGCATTTGCTATTTTAGGTCCTGTTTTGTATGGTTTAAAGGAAGTTTCAGCTGATAAATGTTGCTCTTATTTTATTTTATCTCAAGTTGGCATGCACAAAATCCAAGAATACAAGGTTACTGTACTGCTTTCTTTTCTAATGTTTTTATTTAATTTTTTGGATTGAAATGAAATAATAACTCCTACATCCAAAATGATGTCAATCAGATTATGAGAATAGAAAATGGTGGAAGTAGTCTCTAAAGAAGAGAATCAATATGTATGGAGAAGTACCCAGGGATACAAAGAGCACTGGGAATTAAAAGGCCAAGCCAAGTGATTTCCTTCTCTTATTCACAAGGCAAGATGGTAAATTTACAGCAACAGTCTGGAGTTGGAGATTGATACCTGATTGGAAGGTATTTGTGTTACTTTTTGTTTGGTTTGTAATTGAAACGATCTAATATCTACTGTCGGGTATCAATCCAACCATTGAGTTGCCTAGAATTCTTTACTGATTTATTATTTATTTTATTTGGCTTAATAAATCCACATAAGGAAAATACATTGACCAGTAAAGATATCAACTACTCAAGGCATGTGAAGTGGTCACGTTCATGGTATATAGTTTTTACTTCACATGTAAAGATCAGTATTGTCATATTCCAATCTATACTGAGTGGAACCAGTTGGGCTGAGAATTCACAGGATGAATTGGCATGTTTTGTTTTCATGTGTACGTGTTTATTTTAGAGGAATCAACGAGTTTTAAATAATCATAAATTACTAGAAATTGGTATATTGATTACTCCAGTCAGAGTTTTGTTGTCACTGTCACAGTTTGATATATTCATCATGTTCACTGTACCAATACCACTTTGAGTCATTGGTACAACCAATGTACCAGTACCACTGTACCAACACCATCTCCTCCCTTTTTCTCTGTATATTTTGTGACAATGAATGTAGTGTTATAGTAAATGATGTTGAGTCCATAAAGCAACAATTGATTTTGTTGTCCTGCTAATATTAATAAGTGAACTGTGCAATTAAGTTCGGCATCTTTTGAGTAGAAAATTTAAGTTAGCTTGTATTTCTTTATATTAATGAGAAAATCGACCCGATATGTCATTGAATCTACTTTCTATGGAAAAATTGTAGAGCTCTCTTTTGACATCCATTTTGACAGGTATTTCTTCATCCCTTCTTTTTGTAAATGGCAGTGATGCACCGACAATCATAGTTCAAAAAATCAGAATCGAAATCGGATTTTTGACCGCCTAGTTAGAATCGGATGAATCGGCCGGAATCGGAAAATCGGATCAGTAAATCGGGTTTTTTTGACAGAAGCCTTGTTTTGTAGCCAAAAAGTAGGAAAATATTGATAAAAATAATTTATAAAAAAAACTATGTTAATTAAGTGTTATATCCCAAAATTTTAAAACATGATTTAATAATTAAGTTGATCATTTCGCCTAATTAAAATTTTTATTAGATTAATGAACGATCAGATTTATCTGAATAACATAAAATGAATCTAAAATTTAGAAATATAAATGAATCAAATTCGTACATTAAAAATTCGAGGTTAAAAACATAAGATAAAATACAGCACCATAAATAAAGTGTAAATATTCGGTAAATCTAAAATTCATTGCAATCGTGAAACTAAGAAAGGAAATAAATTAAATCATGTAAATAAATAAATAATTGCATTCTAACTAAGAGTAATTAAATTAAGAATTATAAATTGATTTGGTAATTATATGTGTGTGTGTGTGTGTGTATAGGAATATGCTAGCATGCTATGCATAGCATAAAGGGCCTCCATGTGACGGCTCAATATTCGATTTTTCAAAATCCTAACGGTCGATCCAAATCGTTCATCTTGTTCTCCATATTAATGTGTTTGGAGACCAAATTTTACATTTTTTTTGAATTTTTTTACTATTTTTTTAGATTTATTGAAAATCGCTGTTTTTGTTATGGTCCAGATTTGCTAAAAACAGCGATTTTCAATAAATCTAAAAAAATAGTAAAAAAATTCCAAAAAATATAAAATTTGGACTCCAAACACATATTAATATGGAGAACAAGATGAACGGTTCGGATTGACCGTTAGGATTTTAAAATGTCTAATATTGAGTCGTTGCGTGGAGGCCCTCTGTGCTATGCATAGCATGCTAGCATATTCCTATATATATATATATATATACACCACTTTAAATTTAATTAGTCAAATCTAAAATTCAAATTATAAATACATAATAATACTCGTACGACATTATAAATTGTTATGAATCTTCATTCGAAATTTGGACAAAAACAGATTTTTAATAAATTAAATGAAAACATATTAAGTTATGGATTGCTTGGACCACTGGATTTAATCCCAACACGAATCTTAAACTCATCCTACACTTTGATTTTTGAATTGATGAAAGGAAAGGATTTAAACCAAAGCTCAAATAAGTTCAAATAAATTCTGCACAAATCTCAAAGCTCAAATAATATTGGCCCCCCTGCGCTATCCCTCTCTTTCTTCCTTCTCCTCCTCCACGATTTTTCTTCCTTCTCCCCCTGCACGATTTTGCACAAATCTCAAACCGAATTCTCTCCTCTGCTCGATTTTGAGTCAAATAGCCTGCGCAATTTTCCTTCTCCTCACACAATTGAAGCTAGCCTGCGCGATTTTCTCTCCTCGGGTGCGATTGAAGCTCAAATGGCAAAGGTGCACCTCTGGCGTGAATTTCTCTCCTTGAATCGGCACAAGTTAATGAAATTGAAAATATTTTTGCTTTAAATTGGCTTGAATCGGTGTAAATCGGATGAAAAATTGGAAAATCGGCCGATTCTGTCACTGTTCATCCGATTTTTTTGAAATAAATTGCACAAACTTGAGAATCAGGCAAAAATCGGCCCGGTCCCGTCCGATTCCGAGTTGAATCAGCCGATTTTTCGAACTATGCCGACAATGACACTTCGACTCGCGATGAGAGTCTGTGATCTGGGATGCTCTGACTCTGACACTAAGGCACACCAGCGCCTCTGGTATGCTCACAGCTGCTATTGTATGAGCTCTTCTATTTTGTTTTTAGTGAGTAACAACTCAACCATGTCCTCAATGTATAGTTAGATTAGATAATTAATGTACTTTCTATTTTCATACAACCATGACATTATGAAATGAAAAATTTAGTATGATTATTATTGTAAATTGTAATTTTTGATCGATACACTGCATTCATGATAAGTCATTAAAATTATTCTCGTATATTTCAATTAAAACAAGAATGAACCCAATTAATCAAGGGCAGAGATCAGTAACCAAATTGGTACGTTAATAAAAAGGTACAGTTCAATGTTTTGTTATTGCTTCCAGGTGGATGTGTTGGGGATGGGGGGATATTTTTGTTTTTGTACCGGGTTCATGGCTAGGGGACTGCTATTTGAAGAGAAGGACAAATTACTCTTTTATCTTTTAATAAGAGATTCATAATTAGTTTAAATAAAAAAATTAAATGAAAAAAAAAACTTGGGGGAAATAAGAAAGGTTGTTTTTTTTTAATTGGGGAAAATAAGCAATTATTAAGTTATGATGGGGAAATTGGATATTTACAAGTTTTGGATGGGTAGGAGAGCAATTATTCCTAAAAAAATAATAACAGTCTAATTTACTGGTTGAAGAAAGTACCTTTTGTTGGAGAAGATGGTACTTGTAAAAGTCGAGCGCATCCTCCGCCTCATACATGGCATCCTTTAGTCGTCTCAGCCACTTTTCGATTTTGCTCTTGTCGCCGTGCTTCTCAGCAGTGTCGATCACCTCCTGTAATTGGGGAAAGATGGTAGCTTCCAACTTGTTGATCCCATCAGCCACGTCCATCCCGAGGTAGGAGAAGCCCTCATTAAGGAGCTTGCTGATGATTGGAGATGCCACCCATATTGCCATGGACAGTGCCAACGCCTCTGCCATTGGAGTACAATGTTACGTTTTTTTTTTCTTTACTTTCAATTGGTAAGAGAGAGAGAGAGAGAGAGGAGATTGGGAAGGTGAGAGATTATGAGAAGAAAAAGAGGTGAGTGAAGTCTATTGACTATTGAGCCGATTAGGAATGAACTAGAGGGTTGAGTTAGGTGAGATATAATAACCTGTAACTGTAGATTGACCAATGAAAATGTTCTACTATTTATTCAAGTAAAAACATCCTCTACTTTTTGTATCAATGAAAAATGTTTTAATTTATGCAACGAATTAATAGAATTCAGTGGTTGGTCCACTTGTATCAGTGCTACATTGTTGCTCAGAAAAAGTGAACAAAGAATTTCTTGATCATGGGAAATCTCTTTAGATACGGCAGATACATGATGTCTTAGATGCACGAAATTTGAGTACTAGCAGTGTAGCAGAGAGGGACCCGAGCATCAATAATTTGAGTAGTAGCAGTATGCTTTAATCAAACACACACATGCATTTCTTTGTTGCTTATTGAAATGAAGGGCCCGCTATCAACATCACAGGCCTGCTTTCTTGCTACTTAGGTCAGCATCATGGTGTCCTCTTCCGCTAAAAGCATAATTACATGATTTCATGAAAGGACTGCTGTTTATTATGTGGTCATTAGGAGGTATTTAATTTTGATTTTTTTTTTTAAGTCAATCTAAAAATCAGACTCAGCCAACTGGTAACTTGGAAGGATATTTTTTTTTGTATGGGTAATAGAAACTGAATTCTGCTAGTAGTAAAAAATCTCTATTTGCAAATTTGGTTTATATTTTCTTTAAATCTAACTGAATAGGTACTATAAACTTTGTTAAAATAGATAATATGATTATTATGAAACTCATTTGCATATTTTTTTTGTATCACATGTAGGGGTGTACACGGAGCAGATAATGCTAATATCATATTTGTATCCTCCTTTTAACGAGCGGATACGAATATAGATACAGATAGTAAATGGATATCAAATTCAAAATCAAATTCGCCTTAAACGGATACATATGAAATGAATAATCTACAAATACGAATTCGAATACGGATATGAAACGAATAATGATCGGATAATCGAGTTATATATACATATACTAATTAACAAAATTCAAATATTAAAATAAATAAATAATTTTAGTTGGTTTATAATTTAATTATATACAACAATATAATTTCAGTGACCCTAAATTAAGTGCCACTGAAGCACTTGAATGGCATACAATAATACAAGTCCTTTTTGAGACGCATTCCGAATATGTTCTTTTTGTGTTAGTCCCACAACAGTAGAATAAACAGGAGTCAAGAGTATATGTCTCCAATTAAGTTCTAAACTCGTTTGTTGAAGAGAATGAAGAGGAGAGAGAGTAGCAGTTGGAATTGATGCTCTTATGAAAGCTAGAACCCCCGTGAAGCACTAATAGTACACCCCATGTGAAGAGCAGAGAGAGAGAGTAGCATTTTGAATATAGTATATAACCCACGTGAAGCATTTGAAGTTTGAAGAGGGGAACGGTCGAACGGATTGGGTAACAAATATATGCTTCATTTAGATCAGGATAGATTGGATATCTGCTCTGTTTGTGAATGAAAAACCGAATCCGAATCCATATCCGTCTAATTTAGTCTTCTTTAATAAATTATCCGAATCCAAATTCGGATCCGGTCTGAATACAGAGCAGATTCGGACGGAGTTTATCAAATCCATTTTCACCCCTAATCACATGGCAAATATAATACAAACAAAACTAATATTTTGGAGCCAGCTAATAAATCTAAGGTGATATGTGGATAGAGACCAGCAAATAATATGACGCAAAGCGACCCCATTAAGATATTACCCTTTAGACTCACGTATCAATTAAGTAATAATAGAGAGAAATCTCTAAACAGCAAATAATTCTATTTCATTCACTGCCCCGACAGAGATTTACATACATATTTAAAGTGAAAGAAAAAGAAAAATAGATAAATGCTTTTCTTGAAAATGCAAACAAGAAATGATATTAAATCCAACTTTAATAAATTAACGAAACTTTTATTACTGTTTTCACTCTTTAATAAAACTCATGCGGTCTCCCAAGCAGTTAAAAGTATTTAAAATGTTTAATTATTTCTTAGAAGACCGTCATGCAGACCCTTAGATTTCTACCTATACAGTTAACGAAAGCGTGCTCTTAATAAAAGAAAAAAAAAATCAAGTCAAACTTAATTGTTGAATTAATTCAAAAGTTTTCTTGGAAATACGGCCCGTGCTATTGAATATGTGAATCAAATTTCAAATTGTATATCGTAATTATGCACCTTAATCATGTTTTCTCAAAAAAATTATTAAATCCGTGTTCAAAGGAAAAAAAAAAATTTCAAAAAATTGCTCCAACATTCATACATAGTTTTCAATAAGGAATCATGTATAAATATGCTCCAATTTCAGTGTTCTTTATCAACATTCATACATACTTTTCAAAAATTTGGCCCCGATTATCAAGTAGGGTTGTCGGTGCAATTAGAATTGAAAAAAATAAATAAATAAATAAAGGGAAGAGTCTCAAAACTTGAGTTAAAGTTTCCGACTAAGATTTTCCTTTCTAATATTTTATTTTGTACTACTTCACTATACATTTTCTTAGACATTGTTCATGGAAATGTATTAATTATTAGGTCTTGGATTTTTCTGTTGTATTTTTATGTCTTTCAATTTGAATGTTATTTATGTGACTAATAATATGTGATGTAATTGTAAATGTGATTTGTATTGATAAATGTAGTGTTTTTGTTATGTGTTGTGTTTAAATTCTTCGTATTTTTATATTAGTTTTTTTTAATATTAGTTTAGTGTTTTTCATATTCAGATCTATAATTTGAATTAAGATTTAGGGTTTCATTAGATTTTTTTTTAAATAAAAAACCATGTAGGATAAAGGTTTTCATACACGGTTTTACTTTAAAACCTTGTATGATGTGTTTTGGAAAAAAATCGGTGAAACTTTTGAAAATAAGTTCATGGTTTTAAAACCGTGTACAATTTACCAACCCTATTATATATGATTTCTATTGACACGGTGTAAAACTTTATTTTAACCGTGTACGTACGTACATAATCATTTTATAGCAGTGATACTGTTTATGACTTAGAATGTCAACTTTTTACTCATCTACACCCGGAATTGCTCTACCATAGGGAAAATTGAAGGACTGTGTAATCCACCAATTGATTTCTTTTATTCAAAATCCATAGGTATCTTCATTGGATGAGGAAAAGCAGTACACAGGTAACTACTTAGAACAATAAAGCAAAATTAGCTACCTATGCTAACCAATTCTACGAAATTTGATCCACCAGTTGATTTGGGTTGTGAGTATATTCATATGTTACTAGTAATCGAGCCCGTTGCTATGTAACGGGAGCAAATTATGTAGTAGAAATCATTAAGCTCCTTAATAAGGAGAAGAGATAACTTAAATTAAATTTGTAGTGAAAAATAGTTAAATACTATATTTATCTACAAGATAACACATGTGAACTCTAGTTTAGTGGTAATAATTTTGGCACCAACAGAATCCAACTGGGTTCGAATCCCGCCTTTAACAGAAAAAAATAAAAAGTGTGTGCGGTGCACAAGCTCGGTCCGCAGGTGCCATGCGTGGTTCAGAGGCGCGTTCCACGGGTGTAGCATGCAGTCTACGGGCACTGGGATCATATGCGGCGCGACCAGTGCATACTTAAGTGTTGAAGCTCAAAATTTGGAAAATTCATCTATATGTGATCTGAAAATTCAACGGCTGAGCAACATTCCGAAAAAAAAATAGTAAATCAAGACCCTTGCAGAATCTAGACATTAAGCTCCTTAATAAGAAGGAGAGATATTAATTTACTATTGTCATTTGAGCGAATCATTGATAGTTGATAAATAAAAAAAGATTTCAAATATTATATTTGTAATTAAGTTGTTTGAATACAGAAAATGAGTTTCTCCGTCTGGAAAGTAAAATGGCGAATAAAGAGAAAAAAATTGATTAAGGTCCTATACTATAAATCTGTATTAATGCACTGTTTGAGTTAATTCGGAGAACTATTCAATTAAAATCGGAATAAATACTGCTTACACCTATAGTACAAGGAATTCTTTAATATTCGTGTGAATTTGAATCATACGGCCGTTACCTTAACTCAAAATTTGAGTTAGCTTGAGGATTAGGGGTGTCAATGGCACTCTTTTACCCATTTAATCAACCCGTATCGTATCCGAAAACACGAATAAGGGT
This sequence comes from Carex pumila, assembly GCA_033356055.1. Lineage (NCBI taxonomy): Eukaryota > Viridiplantae > Streptophyta > Magnoliopsida > Poales > Cyperaceae > Carex > Carex pumila. Next base: position 264,508 of record JARJHM010000426.1, read on the forward strand.
AAGATTTTTTTTCCATTAGCTAATCGGGTACGGGTAAGGTAATGATTTTTTTCCATTATCTTATCCGTTTTCGTATAAGATAATTTTTAAAAATATAATTATATATATAGATATATATTTGTATGAAGATGATACATGATACAATAAAATTTTGTATTTTATTAGATTTTCATAATACAAATTGAGGAGGGTTCAAATGCCTCAATTTTTTGTGCCTCCATCATGCCTCCATTTTTGAAAACTTAAATTCAAAATAAAATCGTTAGATATGATCTATATTATTTTCTCTATCTGTCCATAAAAAAATATCACATTTTGATTTTGTTTTTATATGAATCAATAAGTTGAAAAATCAACGTCTAAAAATTATCCACATTAGTATATATTTTTTCCAAGCTCAAGATGATGATCAAAACAAAGTTGAAATGCCATAGTTTTTTTACATATGCATAGATAAAATGATGTAGTTCATATCCAACGGTTTTATTTTAAATTTTAAAATTTAAGTTTTGAGTTATTAATATTTTTAAAAATGGAAATATGATGAAGGCACAAAAAATAGAGGCATTTGAACCCTCATACAAATTAGTTGTATTCATTAAAAATTTTCTTATTTTGAAAAATATTTTATTGAAAGCACAAATTAAAATATTAATGACACTTTTTTATCTGTTTACCCGATCCGTATTGTATTTGAAAAGACGGATAAGAGCAAATATTTTTTTTATTATCATAATGGATATGAGTATGAAAATATTTCCACCCGATCCGTATCATATCCGTTGACACGAGGATACAAATTCTTATACTATGGTATAAGAGGCCACGTACACAACCACCAATCCGTGATATGCCATGGTAGATCCTGAAAAGACATGATGCCACATAATCTGAAAAGGCATTCAAGTTGAGACTGCAGGCTGCAGAGCAGAGACAGACCACGCGGCAGGGACCCCATAGGGCACAGTCTCAAAAGGAAAAATATCCTCCTGTAAAATATTCCTCTCACTTTATTGGTTTGAGATTAACTCTCCGCTTCTTTGATATTCGGGCTAGAATAGGAGCAGTATTATTGGGCTTTGAGATGCGTGCCAAATTAAAAATAACGGTCTATATTAACTAATTGTAAAAGATTCCTATTACGGGACCGGGGAGGATGTGAACTCGTCTGAAAAAGCATTAATAAATGTACCAAGTACGATTAAGTGTAAAAAAATATTGATAGATAAAAGTAGAGATTTAATTTCTTTTCCATGAAAGCATTTTACCTTATTTCTATCTTTTACCCACCAATGAATTCAGCCATTTTTTACCACTTGTCCCTTATACACAATATCCAGAACCTCAATCAGCTCCAGACCTTATTAGCCAAGATGAACCAAGTAATGAACTCCTTCAATAAGCTTTACCCATACCTAGCTCAACTCAAGGAAGCAAAATACATGATTCCTTACTGACTTGAAATTTGCAATTTTACCAAAAGCTAATGGACGTGGAATTATTGACGATTATTTTCTATCTTCTAATCATCACCGATCCAGTTTTGCGAGAAGTATGCAAATAAATTATTCATTGAAAATTTTAAATTCAGAAGTATGCAAATAAATTATTTTGTTTCCAACTGATGTACAAAAAATACCTTATTTCTAATCAGTATAGAAAGATTGGATTCAATGATTCTGATTCAACTTTTTTTTAAAAAAATCGGTAGAAAAGGAGAATATGGCTATTACATTTCATCAAGTCAGAATTGGATCAGATTTAGAAAGTTTATATATAGAAAAATCGGACTCAATGGTACCGATTCAATTTTCTTTTCAATTGATAGAAAAGGAGAATATATATGCCATAGTTCATCGAGTCATAATTATATCAGACTCAATATATATATTTTTGAAATTCAGTACAAAAGGAGAATATATATAATTTTCACATTTATTGATGTCTCCAGACCTTTTTATAAAAATATGTATGATTACAAGCTTACGATAAAAAAATGAACTTATTATGATTCATGTCTAGATGGTATCATGGAAACTATTTGTGCTGTTTGTAAAGGTGACAGACAAGGATATAATTGAAATCTACCAATTTTATATTATTACCTCTAGAGAAAGAGAGAGAGAGAGAGAGAGAGAGAGGAGATGAATGTGATTCATGTGCGTAGGGACAACAACATTAAATTATGAGTGAGTCTATGGTACTGTGCATATCACGGGTTGATGCTGTGCTACGGCTCTATATTCGAGTTTTCGAATTCTAATGGTCGATCTGAACCGTTCATCTTGTTCTCCATATTAATATGTGTTTGGTGATCAAATTTTACATTTTTTGAAATTTTTTTTACTATTTTTTTAGATGTTTAGAAAATCACTTGATCTGAAAATTCTAGACCATCCAAATTAAAACAGAGATTTTCAATAAATCTAAAAAAATAGTAAAAAAATTTCAAAAAAAGTAAAATTTTGTCTCCAAACACATATTAATATGGAGAACAAGATGAACAGTTTGGATCGACCGTTAGAATTTGAAAACTTGAATATAGAGCCGTAGTACGGTAACAAATCATAATATGCATAGTACCATAGACTCACTCTTAAATTTTTGTCTCTAAAGTTTGTAGGTACAGTGGATCTGTAATAGTATTACTCTGTAATTTTTTAATTATTTATCCAGTAATTATCCAAGAGCTCAGAGCTGTGATTCTCTGTAGCATATGCTCAGATGAATTAGATGTCATGTGTCATAAAGGGTAGTCCCCAAATTACAACATGTATTTTTTTTTTTCTTATTTTGTAAGTTATTGGCATATAAAAGATATCATTATTGTCTACATATTTTTTACTTGTTTATATTTTTGTGAATTCTTAGTAGGTTTTTGTTTCTTTTTCTGAACATAATTACAATATATTCTCAAATAAATTATTCGTTTTCAATTTTAAAGCTTGCCGATTTATTTCTGAATACTAAAGTTATCACTATGCTTTTGTGAAAGCTGGCAGCAAATTTCTTGCATGATTATGTGACTATAAACTTAACGCCATAGAAGGTCATATCTATCTTAAAGTAGCAGTGACCTGTGGAGAGATAACTAATCTTATCATTATCCTAAATTCCTAATCAAAGTGTACAAAATTGCTACTGCTAGATTATAAGTATAATTTGTAATTGTGACATTATTCCATCCCACATGCTGTTCATTCCATCACTTCGCAATTTTCATCCTCTCCAATTTTACTAATTTCATTGGAAATTTAATTTTGACAAATTATATTTGCTCATTTCAGATCATGTAATCTAAAGATCAATGTGATTGTTAAAGATAAAGACTTTTGGAGATCATGGAAAGAGACATGAATTTATCCCTATTATTAGCACAGTTAAATTAAACTCTAGTATTGTTGTATGCTTGCTTCAGAGCTGTACCTTCACAAAAGAGATATTTTCTTGGATTTATAGATGTTGGATCTAAACCCTAGATACGTTTTGAATTTGGATTCTAATTAAAGTAACTCAAAATGTGAGTTTGGATTCACAATATCAGATCAGAATTTTCACGAATATTAAAGGAGCCATGTGATTTTTTTTCTTTGATCAGATTGATTGGATTTTCATCGAATGGTCCAGATCTAATTTCAAATTTTTAGTTACTTTAGAGGATTCAGGCCTAGTCAGTGATTACAAGCTGTCTGGATAGAGTTTGGATCCAGGGAGGTACTATATCCTGTTGAATTAGATTCAAAGTGTTATTTTTAATCGGCCATAATCTGAAATAATCGATCGATTAGTTGAAAAAATCTGTGACGTTTTGATCACCGCCAACGACTAATTGCCCGAGTAATCGGTCTAAACATATGTCTTTTACAACACTAAAGGTAACTGCACTACATACAGTACTGCAGGGAATATGCACACCTATGACTGTGGCCAAAAATAGTTAGGTAGTTTTTTTTCTTTTCCAACTTTTTAATATTTTCTTTGACAAATATTTTTCATTAATTAACATCCTAAATTAATTTGATTCTGTGAAGAATAAAAATGGCCATTTGGTAAGACTTAATTACAATTTGATCAGGGAAACTTTCTGTATTTACTGACTTTTGTGCACTGGTATTGATTGAATCCAATTTTTCCTCATTTTTTCTTTTTTGATTTTCTTTGTTATTAATTCTTTTGGGTGCTCAGTTTCCTCTGCTTTTAAACTAGTGGAATTTATAAATGAGTTAGGGTATATATACAATAATGTTTCAAGCTTTTACAACTGGAGTTGTATATTGTTTGTTGCCACTTACATCTCATCTGATTTCCTTTTTTTTTTTTTTTTTTTTTCTCAAGAACTTTGTAATCCATTGATTAAGAGATGTATCAAAAGTAGGTATGCCTTTTTTTTTTTTTTCCTTTACTCATATTTTATTTTGAAGTTTTTATATTAAAGTCCTAATTAATTTAATCCTTTGAAGAATTCAAAGACACATTTGTTAAAGATCACATTCAATATTTCTCTATTTCTTTTCCTTCAGGCTATCTATTGTGGAAATTATTAATGAATTTGGATGAAATAAGCTAGTAAAAAAATTACACAAATACAAAAATAAATTCCATTATGCTTGATACTTGCATAGAGTGAAAAAAAAGAAAAAAAAAAAGGTTAAACATGACAAATACTTAAACAAGTTAATCTTTTTCATCATATATACATTACCAAAAAAACAAAATACTAGAACAAACCAATTTTATTTGGTGGCCGTGTGAGAATTTCTCAGTATGTTTTTGTTGTTGAAGAACTCTTCAATGCTAATTCGTTCTTTTTCTGAATTATCCTTGCTTTCAAGTACAATTAGTAGAGTCTTTCCAAACTAAATTAAAAAAAAATCATGTTATTTATATTTTTTTTTCAAAAATTTAAGAATTAAATTTTACGAGACACATGAACGTTGATACATTATTGTATCGTTAATTATAATTACGACATCATTTTCCATGATGCCGCAAAAAGTGATTGCGAAAGGTTTTCTTATTTTCTTGACGATTATAAAATATAGTGTGAAGTCAAACAATAACATGATACCCAAGCACTATAAAATGTCTTTTGATCCATATAGATGTGAAATTTAGAAAAAAAAATAGACATAATTTCCAATTTGTATTTTAATATAGTAAATAATAAAACTAAGAAACGATACAAGAAAATAAAATAAAAGAGCATGATACATTTCTAGAGATGGAAAACCTGAAAAATTAATATTGAATTTCTTGACCGTTGATGCTAGATGGTATCCAGAAAAAACTTCTAACATAATTATTTTTGAGAAGCATATTGATATTTGTATGAGAAAGTGTAGAGTATCTTGAGAGACTTCAAGTAGGATATCTATAGATTGTGAGAATGATAACTCCTTTATTAATTTTACTGTGGGGCTAAGGAAAATTACCAATTACCTGATCAATATTATGTTTAGTCATAAAATATAAATTGCTAATATTATATAATTATATGCACCAGATTTTGTTCAATGTATCAAACTTTTTTCAAAAGAATAAAATAGAAATGTTTTAGTATAATACATTTTTATCTTTTTTTTAATATTAAATTAACTTAAAACTTTATACTTTAGTTAAAAGCGTACATGTTAATTATTTGTCTAGTAACCTTTTTTTTTTTTTTAATTTGGAAAGGAGTTGTTGTTTATTGTAGGCTGTGTTGAAATTCTAAATATCAGGTCATAGTCCAATTAAATAGAAAAATTATATTAAATAATAATGTTTGGCGTAACAAAACTCTAAATATCTACAGGCCCATATAATTTGTTTCCTTTGATCAATTAGTTGGGCTGCCCGACGAATTAGTTAATTAGGCCCAATGTTTTATTAGAAAGGAACAACAGTGGGCCTTAAATAGATGAGGTTTGGTCTTATAAAACAAAAAAGCAGATTCATTCCATATGGCAAATTGTATTACTACAACCATGTATATTTTTGAAATATATTTTGATAAGATCAAGCATATCAACAAGTTGAGGACCAGGAATGATACGATTACCAGTAAATCTCCAGCTTGTACAGAAGCTAGTTGTCTATGATATATATGCTCCCCAAGGACTCCAAATTTTGTTATCTGAACTTAGTTTCTTTTTCTCTCTGAATTCTGTTTTTGGTGTCATCACCAGTTAGTGACACCCAACATTTTAAGAACTTTTGCTAACTATAGATTTCTTTGATTGAGAAAATAACTGTTGGCTTGTACTTGTCAACTGTTTTCTTAACTGTATCTTCACAGTGCATTGTTACACTCTGCTAATGTAACTTATTTCACATCATTATATAATTAGTGCAAATTAAAACACCCAAATAAATTAGACTGATTACACTACAATTAAATACAACCCACCATAATTTACAAACAAGAGAGAAGAACAATTCACCCAAGACAAAATCTATCTTCTAGACCGACATGGAGTCCCGTCATGTTTTGGCTGTGTTTTTTCTTGGCCATATTTCTAGGGGTCTTCATATCAAATTGTTCAGGGCAAGTTCTAGATTGCGACCATGGTAGAAAGTGCTGGAACAGATGCATAAGGAGGCATTGGGTAATCTATTGCAATCTTTTATGCCCGCCCGATTGTGACACACCATGGATTCCGTTGTGGGGACATCAACGTTTACTTGATCTATATATCTATTATTTTTTCAAGTCTTTAATCTTTAAGGTATATTTACTTGATAATTTTTAATGTAATTATTATTGTGAAAAAATAAAATATTTTTCATCACATGATAAGGTGAGTATAAAATTTCATGCAATACAAAGCATCAGAAGGGTGATTGCATGATTTTTAATGATTGATCAAAAAGTTTCGGATCTGACAAAAATTGATATACATTGCTAATCTACAATTATGAATTTTTTTTTTAATTTTTTAACAAAATTGGCAAGGATATTACATATAACGCACTATAAATACCTATTTCAATGCAATACTTTATTGTTGGTCCTTGTGTATTTTGATTTTGATAATAATAATTTTAAAATATCCAATAGCACAACAATTTCGGATATTCTTGAAATTTCTACTTTTAATAAAATAAAATTGAATCTAACATATTTAACAGAAAATGATGCTTCCGTTTAAATTTTCAGATAAAATTCAAGGGAGGGCTGGTGGTGCCCCGGCTCCAGCTCCTTAGCCATACTTAGCAGATCCTTTACCAATAGATTCCTAAAGATGAGGCAAATATTTCATCAATGAAGAAAATATATCAAGGAATTAGGTAAGTGTATGGAGTTGCATCCTGAATCCTCCAAATTTTATATATGAACTAGATTTTTACGATTCTGTTATATATGCAATGACGAATAAAAAAAGGCTTGTCAAGTTGTATGTATGATCTGTTTTGAGAGAATTTCTAATCAAATCTTGCTATACACTGTAATTTTTTTTTAATTTATTATTTGAACGAGAATTTTCATATACTGCCTATGTTGAGTTTACTAAATTGTTTTTTTGGGAGTATAATGCCTATTTTTAGGTCCAAAATATAAGCTTGGTTGGTACAATAATAGATTTTTATACATGAAACAAAACTTTAAATTCAGTCCTTGAATTTCTTTCTACTTCAATCTCCTTAAATTCAGCCCAGTTCGAAACTTAATTAGGCTGATTCAAGTGTTGAATGTTCCTTCTTGAATTAAATTAAGATAGCTTGATTTGAACAAATTTGCTTGAGTCCATGAATAATCAAAATAAAGCTAGCTTATAAATTTGAAAATTTAATTTTGATTAGAACTAACACGATTTCATAAAATAACGAATCAAAATCATTCTCTAATCCCTAAAAGTCAAACTCAGGAGAAAATTAAATAATCATGCATGCGTCTTTATTCTCCAAAAATAGTAAAACTTAAAACTTAACACAATACATATCACTATAATTAATATTAAATTTAAATAAATTGAATAAGTTCGGATGAATTAATATTCAGAAGATTTTGGACACTGTTCAAAACCTGTCCTTTTGTATCTATCTACAGAAATAGTAAAGAAGTTTATAAATAATTTAAAATTTGGTCTTCAAACACATTTAAATGTGGTAATAATGTTGAGCTACAAGATTACAGCATTGTCTTAACTAATTAAATTTTATATAATAAAAGTTATTTTGAAAATAAAATGACTGAATTGCCTTCTCAAAAGATTTTGTTGAATCCGCTGAAGAGAAGTTGATCACCACACTGACATGTAAAGTTCGTCTATTATGTCGATGTTTTGTCACTGAGCCTTATCTATTCTTTCATATTATATTTACAATGTGCATCTAAAATTTGCAATTTGTACATAATCCATTGTCGTTTATGAGTGCTTGTAATTTCTATGTTGTTATTATTTCTTTGGTAGATTGGTATATCACATATCAAAATAACCAGTCTAATAAATATATTAAATAGGAACTTTGTCTAAATTTCTTATCAAAAATTAATTTCATACAACAACATTTATTTTATATACTTCTAAAAATAAAGTCGAATAGTGATAACAATATGAAGATACTCTTAATTCTCAAACGTGCCGACTCTGTGTCAAGGATTAGGAGCTAGCCAGATTGGGGCAGCATATAAAGAGAGCGAATTTTTGAATGAATAATATCGAGTCGAGTTTTGTGTAACCAGAAAATTGGCTATACATTTCCATCCAATCCTGTAATGGCTCAAAAATTCATGTGTGGAATAAATAGCATTTTGGGTACATCCAGAAATTTGGTTAGGATCAATAACCACGGGAGAAATCTGGCCAATAAAGAATGCATGGTTATTAATATGGTTACACTCAGAATAAGTTCCCTCCTCAAAATCAACCTTGTGGATTGAAACAAATGTGGTGACTACAACCTCCTCCTCGTCTATCTTCCACTGTAAGAGCAATAATTCTCCATTGAGGTCCACTAGAGACCTGTAAGTATCAGTAATTATTGGAACAAAATGCTGAAGTGGTATGAGTTTTGAATCTGAGCCAACATCAACAAAAAAAATTTCAAGTTGATATCGACCAGCAAATCCAACAGCATAGAATTGTCCCTTAAAATATATTATGTTGTAAACTATAGCATAGGGCAATATAGCTGATGTCCAACTTGAATTACCCTGCCTCCAAACGGCTACCTTGTCAAAAGTGCCATGGATTACCATCACTGTAAAATTTGACCTCTCATTCGGATCATGATCCAAGATGACATTGCGCACCAACCATTTATTATCACAATCAAGAGGAGGTAGGTTGTAACTTTTCCGGGTAAATGGATTCAACATACGGATGTTCAAAGCGTCATCTACACTGAAGAGCCAACCAAATGAAGAACCACACACGAGTTTCCCGTGCAATTTGGGTATGTCTATGTAGTAATTTTGTTATCAGAAAGGTTGAAGAAAATACGCTTTTCGGTGATAATATCTTCACCAAGCACCAACCATGGCAGTTGCTGAGTTGGACGATGATGTTTTTCTCTTGCCACCATGCACCAACTCCGACATACAGTGCCGAATCGGTAATAATCAGGTAAGGGTAAGAAGCCAATTAAATACCCAAGCATGTCATTGGGGAGCTCCGACTAGTTTGCTGTCGACATTAGATGCAGCACCTGCCGTTTCCTCCCTCTGCATTATAATTAATAAAGGGATTATAGTTTTCATGAAATAAATTATAACACATCCCTTTAGATTTAAATTCCCCACATACCTTTTGTTGTTACTGTCGCGGCACACAGGATGTTGATAGGAGTTGCTTACAGGTTTGTTGCGGCATATCACCATCATCCATCCTTCTCCGGTTGGAATCGCCCTTTGTCTCCCCATTTTTCCTTCAGCTCTTATATCAATTACACCGCTAGCTATGAGAAAACTTTCCCAATAGATAATGTCATAAATAATGTACTTGATAAAAATGGAAAGGTATTTTATTTATGTACACAAACCACCACACCACATATAATTAAATCCATCAATAATAATCGTTATTAATGTAATAAATTGAATGTGCATCGTTTTCAAAATTATGTTTAACGCATAATTTAAAAGTCTTTATAAATTGTGTGGACATGTTAATTTAATTATATATGTTACGCTTTTTGGACATATTTTACAATTCGTAATCACCATTTATTTACTACATGAGTTAAAATATAATTTGTATCAAGTTCTGTTGTTTGTAGACTAGTCACAACAACACGAGAAAATATGTGAAATTAAGGCTAACAGGAAAAACAAACTCGTATAGCTAATAAAAAACATGAGAAATTAAGGCTAGACACACCAACCTTTTGTTAGGGAACAAGAGCTTAGCTGGTGCCAATCGAAGAGATTTTTTAATCAATTGGTGCAGATCAGTGATAATTATAAACTTGCCAGGCTAATTTTAGAGAAGGTATGTGTGAAAACAGAAATGGTTGAATCCGTGAATTATTGAATTGTTCATTTATTCTGCAATACAATTTTATATATATTTGTTTCTCTATATACTTTAGCTACAGTCAAATAACAGGCAGAAAAAAATACATATAAAGTATGGTAGTAAAATCTGATATAGAGAAGAAATGGAAATAATCTACACTTGATTTTCAGAGTCAACCAAATTAGATTGAGTTTTTCTTCAAAAACAAATTCACCACAATAATTTTTCAGTAAAAATAGGAATCAAGTCCCCATTTCATTGATAGAAGGGTGTTACATGAGGATGTAGCATCCAGAAAAAAGAAAAAGAGACAACAACCAAGTGGCTAAAGTAAAATACAAAAGTTGGCTGTTCAAAAGTTTTGAATGCCAATATCTAGCTAAAAGATAAAAGAAAGTAAACTCAAAACAGGAAGCAGGAAGACAAGCAAGCCAGTTTGTCGTATACTGGTAAACCATTTTTATATGTTTTTCAGTGCCCAGTATACCCCAATTGTTCTTCAATTTGCACCAGTAATTGTGCCACTGTGCTTTCTGTTTCTCTAAAAATTCTCGTGCAATGCTCCCTCCACACGATAAACGCTGATATCAGGAAAATTGATCTTTCTTTGGCCGTATAACTGGTATCCAGAATCGGGTGCTTTACTGCAGTCATGCACGGCAGCCTTGTTTGGAATACCCTTGCCACTTCTGTATTCAATTGTTGTGTGATAGGGCATGTGGTGAACAGGTAAAACTGTCTCTGTATCCGATTTACACATTGCACATCTATTGACCATGCACCAGCCTTTTCTGCTTAGATTGTCAGCCATGATTGGGGCTTTGGCTTACTAACAAACAAAAGAGTTGGGGCTTAGGCTTACTAACTATACAAAAATTGTGACGAAAGAGTAAACCTGAGAAAGGTTAGACCTACCAGCCTTTTGTTAGGGAGAAAAAACGTAGCAGGTGTCAATAGAAGATACTTTTTGAACAAATTGTTAGATCTATGAGAATTGTAAATTTTTAGGGCAAATATATATAAAAACAAGAGAGTTTCCCAAATGGTGGCTGTCACATACCCATTTCTTCATTATTCTTTTCCATATAATTTGATTACACGGTTTTTCCTTATTGTATATCTCTTCATTCGAGTACTTTGTTTTTCTTATTATAGCCGCTAGATACAGCCCCATATCTCCTAATTGCCACTTTCTGTTTCCTTCCTTATTTTGTAATATTCTCTCTTTAATACAATTTCTCTAAACAAGGGAATAAATCCAACTAATCTAAACCCTTGCTGGCCATGTGCATAGGTCTGAATCCTGGATTGATTGTGATGCTCTTTCATGTGTATTCGAACAACAGCGTGGCCGCCTCTTTTGTCTTGAGTGATCAGGCTCAGCAACCATGCAAACAAACCGAGCTCAAATACCAACAGCAGTATGGTAGAGAAAGACAAACCGAGCTCAGATACCTTTTATAAATGCATGCTTAATAACTGCCGTTCATGTACCCAAGGAGTTATTACTTTCTTTTTTTTAGTAAATTTATTTTTAAATTACTTTTTAGTAATGTTTTTATAGTTGCTATTTTGTGAAATACAAGTGACAAGTTATTATCGTTTAATGGCTGTTTGCATATATTTTTTTGGAAGGAAAAGAATTGTCCAGTTACATTATAGTGGAGCTGAAAACATCATTTGCTTGTATGGAAGTTGTGAATTGTATCCTCACACAGAGATACTAGTATCTTTTCCCCAATATAATCAAGCAATATGCATTGTTGGATCGCAAGACATTGTTGGTTGATCGCTAATTCATGGATCATTCGAGGGATTCAATTGCTACTTTCTTTTTCCAAGTTATCATTGCATTCACTTACAGTTAGTAGTATTTCCAAACTAAATTAAAAAGAAATAATAATTCAAGTTATATTAGCTTCTTCTTCTTTTTTAAAAAAAATACACAAACTTTAATGAGACATGAATGTTTATACATTTATTGTACTGTTAATTATAATTGCCACATGATTCTCTCTGATCTGCAAAATGTGATTGTGAGTGGTTTTCTTAATATTATTTTACGATTATAAAATATAGTGAGAAAACAAACAATAACATAATACAAAAGCACTATAAAATGTCTTTTGATCTACGTAAATATATAATGTTTAAAAAATCGACTCCATTCCCCAGTCAAACGACATGCATTGTTGGATCGCAAGAACTTAAACACCATGTGCTATTCTCTACAAAACCGGTCGAAAGCTCGCACCTTCAGTCTCGATTTTTCATGAACTGATTCATGCTCTGCATCCGTTAGAAGTCCCAACAGGCGAGTTAATTGCCTCCACCTTCTTTGTTGTCAAGAGAAGGCGGCTTTCATTCAGACCGTGACAAGTTGTTTGAAGAGTGTTGTGCAGAATCAAAATGGAGCACTCAAGGCATAGAGAGAGCAACGTTGGTATTGATCAATCATTAGTCACCTATATGAAATTAACCAATTATCGAGATAATGAGTATTGTAAGTATTAATAATCTTTATATACTCTAAAAAAACTAACATTATAACTAGTTTTTCAAAACAATACCTCAACTGTAAAAATACAAAGAACTCTAGTTTTTCTATAATTGAATAATTTGAACAATATAAATTAAACTAATACTTACTCCAATAATTTACGCCATTTCAATCAACTCTCTGTTCTTTTTTATTTACTCCAATATCACAAGAAAATTTAGCCTTTCTTGTAAAATAATATTATTTAATATTAATATTTAGTTCCATGTACTATATGCAGTTGAGCTCTATTAGTAAAATTTTATGTAAGCCATGACAATATCAGAGTTTATAAAGTGTCACGGGGGTCATCTAATTGGAAAGACTCACCTACCAAAGAAATCATGCATTTGTTGTCTTCTATATGCCACATAAATTTTGTATTAGTTGTTGTTTCTATTGTTTTAGTTGGTGTCATGCATATTTCGCAATGATGGAACACAAAGAGTCTTTCCTGACATCATTTTAAAAAAAATATGATCCTATTTCTATATTATTTTAAAAGAATTATATTTTATATTTAAAAAAAATATAGAATCATGTCTCACCCTAATTTTATTTTTAGAATATACTTCTATTTCTATGTTCTTCCCAGAAATATAAAAAAGTACTAATATTTAAAATAAACATAAATTAAGTCGCTTGAAAGGATACCTCCATTGTTTTATAAAATGGAGTGAATACTCAGAGAGAATGAAGAAAACCAATTTGGATATTTAGATTATGATCGAATTATAGATCTTCTAAATATTAATTCAGGCCCACATAAAAAATCAACAATTTTATATGGCCACTTGCCCACTTGTCATTTCTAGTCAATCTAGATCACCTGATTTTTTAATGGATACCCTCCAGTTTTTTATAGTGTTTGATCGTCTTCAATATTTCTATCTCATACACGATACTTCCACGCCCTTGCATCCACTACACATTGCCGAAATCGAATTTCTTTCCTCTCTATTCAA